>ML101100.1:0-209290 GCA_003697995.1 Taxidea taxus jeffersonii
CCAAAGGCAAGGGAAGCAAGGGCAAAAATGAACTATTGGGACTTCATCAAGATCAAAAGCTTTTGCACAGCAAAGGAAACAGTCAACAAAACCAAAAGACAACTGACAGAGTGGGAAAAGATATTTGCAAACAACATATCAGAGAAAGGGCTAGTATCCAAAATCTATAAAGAGCTTAGCAAACTCAACACCCAAAGAACAAATAATCCAATCAAGAAATGGGCAGAGGACATGAACAGACATTTCTGCAAAGAGGACATCCAGATGGACAACAGACACAAGAAAAAGTGCTCCACATCACTGGGCATCAGGGAAATACAAATCAAAACCACAATGAGATACCACCTCACACCAGACAGAATGGCTAAAATGAACAAGTCAGGAAATGACAGATGCTGGCGAGGATGTGGTGAAAGGGGAACCCTCCTACACTGTTGGTGGGAATGCAAGCTGGTGCAACCACTCTGGAAAACAGCATGGAGGTTCCTCAAAAAATTGAAAATAGAGCTACCTTATGACCCAGCAATTGCACTACTGGGTATTTACCCTAAGGATACAAACGTAGTGATCCAAAGGGGCACGTGTACCCGAATGTTTATAGCAGCAATGTCCACAATAGCCAAGTTATGGAAAGAACCTAGATGTCCATCAACAGATGAATGGATAAAGAAGAAGTGGTATATATATATACAATGGAATACTATGCAGCCATCAAAAGAAATGAAATCTTACCATTTGCAAGGACATGGATGGAACTAGAGCGTATTATGCTTAGCGAAATAAGTCAACTGGAGAAAGACAACTATCACATGATCTCCCTGATATGAGGAAGTGGAGATGCAACGGGGGTGGGCGTTAAGGTGGTAGGGAAAGAAAAAATGAAACAAGATGGGATTGGGAGGGAGACAAACCAAAAGAGACTCTTAATGTCATGAAACAAACTGAGGGGGGTGGGGGGGGGGAAAGGGGTTGGGAGAGGGGGGTGGGGTTACATTATATGTTTAAATAAAAAGAGCTTAAATAAAAAAAATAAATTAAAAAAAAAAAGATTTTATTTATTCATTTTAGAGAGAGAGTGCAAGTTGCAGGGAGGGACAGAGGAAGAGGGAGAGAGCGAATCTCAAGTAGATTCCACACTGCGTGTAGAGCCTGACACGGGCCTGAGTCTCATGACCCTGAGATCATGACCTGAGCTGAAATCAAGAAGTGGATGCTTAACCAGCTGAGCCACCCAGGTGCCCCTCATCTGGGATTTTAATTCAAGATTTTCATTAATTTTTTTACATTGCATATCACAATTATTTAGATTTAATTCTCCATCTTTCTACATAGGATTTTTTGTGTCCCTCTTTTTTGCCTTCTTTCCTTCCTCCCTTTACATACTGAAGTATGTTCTTTTTATTTTTTAAGATTTTATTTTTAAGTAATCTCTACACTTAATATGGGGCTTGAACTCACAACTCTGAGATCAAAATTTGTATGCTTCACGAACTGAGCCAGCCAAGCATCCCATGAAATACATTCTTAAGTAATTTTCAGAAAGGAGATAATAAACTTTCTGCATCCTTTCAAGAAAGTGTTTATATTGTCCTCTCATTTGAATACTGGCTGATAAAATTTTAGATTAAAAATTCTTTTGCCTGACATATTTGAAGATTTGCTCTTTTATTGTCTTCTATAATCCAGTGTTGTTTATAAGAAGACTACTGACAAATTCCCTGTTTTGTTTTGTTTTTTGGTTGGTTGGTTTTCAAATGACAGACTTTTTCTTTTTTATAATCTTTTATGCTTTATTCTCATGGTGCAATGCATAATTCTCAGGTTGAGTGTCTCCTTACATCTTCATTCCGGGCCCAGCCCTGAAGCCAGACATTGCATATTCTCTAAAAATGGTGTAAACAAGGTCAACAGGGTCTCTGCCTGAAGGGAGTTTACATTTGAGGGTTGGGGCTGTGAGAAACAAGACAATAAACGAATAAACAAAAGAATTAAGGTTAAAAAAAAAGAAAGGAAACATGGTGCTATAATAGAGAACAAAGGATTGAATGTGTAGTTCTTTAAGACGAGGTTAACATTTAGGAACATATTGGGGTGTGTGTGTGTGTGTGTGTGTGTGTGTGTGTGTGTGTGTGTTACCTTCTCTTTTCCATTTTCTTTCTTTCTTTTTTTTTTAAGATTTTATTTATTTATTTGACAGAGAGAAAGATCACAAGTGGGCAGAGCAGCAGGCAGAGAGAGGGGGGAAGCAGGGTCCCCACTAAGCAGAGAGCCCCATGTGGTGCTCGATCCCAGGAGCACCATGGGGAAACCATGACTTGAGCTGAAGGCAGAGGCTTAGCCCACTGTGCCACCCAGGTACCCTCTCTTTTCCATTTTCAATCTTTTGCTTCTCCATGCTACATTCTGGAGATTTTCTTCTTATATATTTTTTTGGTTCACTAATTTTTTGCTTCTTTGTCCAATCTGCTGTTAAACCTGTCAGGAGTTTCTTAATTTCAATCATTGTATTTTCAGTCCTATAATATTTAAATTATTTGATTTGCAAGTCTGAAGTGTCACTTTTATAGTGTATAGGTTTTTGTCAAAATTTTAAAGCTTAGTCTTTTATCTTGAACATGGTAAGCATGGTTGTTTTATAGTCTGTATAGTATCTATCAGAATCTGGAATATCTCTGGGTCTGCTTCTGTTGTCTGTTATTTCTGCTGGTTCTTGCCCATAGTGTTTTGTCTTTTCATGTGACTGGTTATTCTTGATTGTGTTCTAAACATCTTTAAAAAAAAGTTTTAAAAAAATTATTTATTTAGAGAGCAAGAGGGAAGAGGGGCAGAGAGAGAGAGAGAATCTCAAGCAGTCTCTATGTAGAGGGCAGAGCCCAATGCAGGCCTCAATTCCACAGCCATGAAATCATGACCTGAGCTCAAATCAAGAGTTGGACACTTAACCAACTGAGCCACCTAGGTGCCCTGTAATCATCTTATTTTAAAAACTTATAGAAATAATTTGAGGCCTGAAATAATGTCACCTTCATCTGAGATCAGTTTCATTATGTTCTGTATCACATGATTGTGTTAACAATCTGGGATCACCTTAATCAAATATGTATCAACTGAAATTTGCTATTCCTATGGATGATACAAAACTGGGCAGAAGTCTGTGTGAGGGCTGATTTACCCCAGTTTACCCTTACTCCCAGGGTGCAGTCTTTCAGGGTCCTAACCCAAAGCAGGGGTGGAGGATATATTTTATCAGAGAACTGGGATGACCCTGTTCGATTTTTTTGTACTCCTCATCCCAAAGGGGCTGTCAGTAACACACTCATCCTCTCAGAAATTTTTTCTTTTCCGGATTGACTAATGTTCCCTTCACAAAAGTAGTGTTAGTGACAAGCTCACTTCTCTGGATTCATGACTTTTTCTGGATCTTGGTACTTGAAATAGAAGTTTCTCTTTCTGGGGTACCTGGATGGCTCAGTTGGTTAAGCATCTGAATCTTGGTTTTGGATCACAGTGATGAGATCAAGCCCTGAATTGGATTCTATGCTCAGCCCAGAATCTGCTTGAGATTCTCTCCCTCTGTCCCTCCCTCACTGTCTCTCTCTCAAATGAATAAGTAAATCTTTTTTTAAAAAGAAGTTTCTCTTTCTGATAAACTCAAAACAAGCTCTACTTTGTCAAAAGAAAATAACCACCCCATGAAACCTCTTTATGAGAACTCCCTCTGCACCATCAGCTAGGGGTTCCAAACCTGGATGATTAACAGAATCACTTGAGGAGCCTTTAAAATGGCCTGATCCTGGGAGGTATGTACTTTGGTAGGTGAAGACTTTCTCATGTTGTGTGACCACAAGTGGTTTTAAGATAATCTCCAGACCTCCAATGTCCACAGATAATTTTTCCTGCTTCAGTATGCCTTTCTCCTAATAATAGCTACTGAAGCCAAACTAGCCAACTGAAGTACATAGTCCTTCTGGTTTGAGTGGTTTCAGTATAACAACAGAACTGAATCAAGGATAATCAGAATCCTGTGTGGGATTTTTTTCAAGGGCCATCAGGAAAGATTTGTACCTTCCACTATGGTTACTGAAGTGGTGAGGTGTGAGTCTTGTTTCGCTGATGGCTGTCTTCTCTACAGAAAACCTGTCTCAGAAATGAAGAAAGGAAGAGAGAAACATTTCTGACAATAGGATGAAGCCTCTGAATATGGTTATTCTGGACACTAGTTATGCCCATGGACTTTGTAGTTAAGTGAACTAATGCATAACGAGTTTGAGTGGAGTTTGTATTACTTGCAAACAATGAATACTCTGTCCCTCCACTCTAGAGAGACTGATGTGACTAGGCAGGTTCTCAAGACAAGAAGTCAGGCCCGGGGGGAGAAGGGAGATGCTTAGCTGTGAAATCTGGGGGCATCTGGCCTGATAGGACCAGAAGCATAATATTGGACTGGAAGCACATAAAATATAGTCAACACATGGGCTAACCATCTTTGTCCTGCACTCATAGAAGATATCAGTAATCAATCACAGCATTCTTTCCTACAAAGTCAAGAGAAACCATTGCAACCTTACTATTCTTAACACACAGCTCTGGGCAACCACTACCCCTGATTTGAGTTTGTATATATTTCCCATCCTGGATTCAATGCCTGAAGACTGAAATGTATTTGTCTAGGATCTGGGGCTTGAGGTTGGAAGCTAGCCTGGTTTTACTTGGGATTTCTTCCTTGTGAATATTTTGTGAGGGCTGACTAGTCAATTTATTATTATTGAAAATACTATGGATATGAATAATGATAAATTATTATCTTTTTTAAATTGTCTTTTCTTTTTAAATATTTTACATGTAACTCAATGATTCTTGAATTCATAGTTTCTCATTGGTATCTCTGTTTCTCTTAGTTGTTCAAGAGTAATGATATTTTTAGTTGGTTCTGAGCATTGTCAAACACTGCTATTTTTGGAGTTGTCTCTCTGGTATTTAAGACAAAGCCCAGGAGAGCTTGGAGCTGACCTAATGGCATATCACTGGGCAGTTACAGATTTTCTTCTTCCAGTAGAACAATGCTTCCTTTTGCTTACTGCCTTGATTTCCTGCCTGTATCAATCAAAATTCAATGATAATAGTCTATTATGTGGATTTTCATTTAACCTTTTTATGTTTAAGTTCAGCATTTCCCCACAACCAACAAACAGATGTCCTACTCAGGTGATTCAAGTGTAATTGCTAAGAAAATTTGTAACAAAGAGTTTTATGGGCCTTAGCAGTTAGTCAGGAGGGCCAGTTACCATTTAAACCTTTACCTATTTCCAACTCTTCCTAAAATCCATTGCATATTACAGAAGGAATGTCAATTGTACTATTGTTGTAGAAATAGTAATCCTTCTTGTCTCAGGATCTTAACTGACCCATAGATTAAATTTAAGATGTCTTAGAACAAATATAAAAAAATCACCCAATGCTTTTAAAAACAATGATGTATCAGAAAGATCAGCATAAAATGTTCAATGACAGGGCTGACATTGCATTCACTTTGGCCAGTTACATTAGTTGCTATTACTTGTCATCACTGACAGTAGTTCTAACATTTATTTAGCGTTTACTTGTGCCAGATACTGGACCAAGTGCTGGACTTGCATTATTACATTTAATTTTAGCATAAGAACCACATACATTTATTCACCCTGTTTTACAAATGAGGTAGCTGAGCTGTAGAGAGATTATGTAACTTACCAAGGATGATAACAGTTAATCAATTAATGTACAGCCTGCATTCATATCTGTATTTGTATGAGTTCAGAGCCTATCTATTCATTAAGTTCAGATGCAAGTAACAGAAAAACTTAAAATGATAGCAGGTTAGTTTATCTATTCCCTTGTTTTTAAGGGTCTGGAGGGAATCAGTTCGAACTGGTATGGCATTGCACAATATTAGGGGCTCCAGCTTCAACTATCTCGTTGCTCTGCCAATCTGTGGCTTCTATTTCTATTTTTTTTTAAGATTTTATTTATTTATTTGATAGACAGAGATCACAAGTAGGCAGAGAGGCAGAGAGAGAGAGGAGGAAGCAGACTGTCCGCAGAGCGGAGAGCCCGATGTGGGGCTCGATCCCATCACCCTGGGATCATGACCCGAGCTGAAGGCAGCAGCTTTAACCCACTGAGCCACCCAGGCACCCCTGTGGCTTCTATTTCTAAAGTCACCTTCTGGCTCAGGATAGCTGCGAGAGCATCAGCCATCACATCTCCATTCTAGGAAGTAGGAATTCACATACCAATTCTATTTTATGCCTTTGGTTTGAAGTTAGTCACAAGGTCACATCAAGCTTCAAGGAAGGCTAGGGTAGGTAGTCTTCATTCTGGGGAGCAATATGCTTGGCTGACATTCAGGAGGAGGGGAGAATAAATATGAAAAGTGTTCAATAATAGTACCTACTGATGTCATATTTTAGCTGCTTTCCCATAATTTTTGTGAATAGAAGAATCTGAAATTTTTTTTAAAAAAACCAACTCAGAAGAATATCATTGCTATGTTGCTTATTATTACACAGTCATTTCACAAAACCAACTAGACCCCTGAATCTAACATAAATAAAACAGAAACTCAGCATTATCATTTATCCGCCACACAGGGGTCAGTCCTTCCTTTAATACTGACACAAAAAGAGGGTTTTGCTCTCAAGGACTATTCTAACAAGCATGCTTTTATGTTGTCTTGGTAATTATGTTCGTGCTTAACTATTGACCAGAAACCATGAGAGAACAAGTTTTCTAGCTTCTGGTTCTCTCCTTTATCCTGTGTGGCCAAAATCCAAGCTGCAATGTGTACAACTGGAACATTCATTCCTACAATGAAAAATTCTTGGTACTGTTCTGGGAATCTCATTAGTAACTCCAATAGCTTTACAGTTCTATGCTCTTGTTTACTTATCAAAGGTTTTGCATGCATGCCATTGCTTTGATACTCATCCCTGAGAATATACATGTACATAAGCACAGAGAGGTCTTGAAAGAATGATGGAACATTTTTTTTTCCATTTGACAAAGTATTCATGAAGCCCTCTTTCTATTCTAGGCTCTGCTTAGATATGCAGAGAGGAGATTCAGTAACACCTCTTTTCACTGCCCAGTATTGAACCCTTCCACTGGGCAATCTTCACTGCCAGTCTCAGGCAACACTAAGGACCAGGTGGTTCACACAGGGCCTGCCCCTGTACCACCTGTGAGACAAAGGAACCAGCTGATAGACTGGACTGAGAGACGCTTGCTCTACCTCCCACAGGAAGGCTGAGTATGTCTCTCATGAAGGAGATGTCAGGGATGAATAAGAAGGTTCTCTCTTCTGTCTCTGCCCCCACAGAGATCAATCTGGAACCATAAGGGAACCTTCCCCATGGTCCCCAGAGGAACTGTTTCCTGTCTCTCCGGCTTTTTGCTTCATATCTTCCTCTGATGAAGGGCAGAGGCTTCCTAGAAACTGAAATCCCCTCCTTGGCCTTCAGGTTCATCAGCTCTGTGGCTTGCTCTACTGGTCAGTTGACCAATCCCCTTCCACCATTCTTCTCTCCAACCACTTTCTAGAGAGAGGCGGCCACGTGACATTTCCAGTTTTGGATACTGAAATGTAGGTGGAAGTTCCTGGGGAGCATGCCATTCCCAATCTATAAGGCAGAGTCTTTCTAAGAGAAAATGTTTTTTTGGCCCTTTGTTCTTCTGTCTCCCTGCCTGGAATGTGAAGATGGGGCCCAGAGGAGCAGTCTTGCCATGAGGAGTCATCTTGCCATGAGAAGACAACACATTCAGGGAGGAAAACAGACTTCCTGCTGAGAATGTGGAACAGAGCTGGAAAGCGTGTGGATCCCTGACTGCACTGTGGAGTGCCTTTCTGGGATCAGGAGCAGTTGTTTCAAAGATCCCTAAATGATGTGTGGTTCTTGCTCTGTGTTATGGTCTGAGTGTTTGGGTCCCCGGGGTTTATGTACTGAAATCTACTGAAATCTTAAGCCCCAAAGTGATGTTATTAGAGGTTGGGGCCTTTGGGAAGTGAATGGGTTTGGAATTCTTATAAAAAAGGCCCTAGAACCTCTTTTGCCCTTTTTCTCATATGAGAACACAGTGAAAAGAAAGCCATCTATGAACTAGGAAGCTTACCCTCACCAGATACTGAATCTTGAACATCCCAGCCTCCAGAACTGCAAGAGGTAAATTTCCATAGTTTCTAAGTCACTTGGTCTATGGTATTTCATCACAGCTGCCCAAAGGGACTAAGGTACTTTGTATCAAAACTTCAAAATATTGAATTTTGGTTATTGGGAGCTATACTAAATGTTTAAAATATGCTTTTGAAGACAAGTGTTTGATTTGACATGTTCTGATATCTAAAGCAAATGAATGTTTTTAGAGTTAAATATTGTTCAACTTCCTTTTTTGAGGCATATATTAATATGTGTTAAAAGCTAAATGAGAATGGGGACACATAGGGCCTGGAAGACTGAGAACAAGTTGAAGAATGGACATCTGTATCCAGTACCACACTATTCATGATTTCCAAGGTTTAAGGGAACTCAAGGAGCTTCTCCTCCAGGGGTTCCCAGGTTGAGTCACCAGGACTTCCCTGGGGGTGCTTCAAGAGAGATGTTGGGAAGCTGAGTAGATGGGCTCCAGCCCCATTCTGGTTCAATAACTAGGACACCTCCACTTTTCCCTGATTCCTTCCCTGGATTCTGGGTTACAATTAATCCATGTTGTCAAATGAATCTTCAGACTACAGGTTTAGTCAAAATTAAGTTTAAAAACCACTTCTTTTTTTCCCAATATACTTATTTTCTTAAATAAAGAAGGTGACACCCAGCCATGTTCAAATGACTTGATTAAGTGGCAGACTATAATACCATCCCTTTCTGTTCCCGGTATATTGTTATTCCTGCATGAATGCTTGATCTCTATGGATTATTAAAGAAGGAATTTCCTCCAAATGCTCATTTCTGCAAGATTGGATTTCTTTGGCATAGCTTCTTACCTAGGAGCCTCATAAGAGGAATGCCACAAGGCTGTTAACTCCAGTCACAGACCAAAAGGACATAATGCAACTGGAAATTCCAGAGTTAGGTGGACTTTAGGTTCTACTTGATCAGGGTTCTCATTCCATAAGTTCCGCTCCCCATAGGCTAACTCAGTCTGGTTCCTTACATGATAGTTGTCTGAGGGAGCATGCATGAAGATCCCGAATAATCATAAAATAATCCTGACCTTTGCGATGATCAATCCACCTACAAACCAATAATTGTAGCAAACTGTCCTTGTTTCTAAGGACAGCTGCCTTGTGTTCTTGCTGTCTGCTGAATGTTCTCTTTACCATGCTTGTGCTTATTCACAGTTTTTAAATATGTCTTTTATTTAATTATCTTGTATGATCTAGTGATGAATTTCCTAATTTTTTCCATCCTTTCTTTTCTGGTAGAGTGTAACCTGAGGTGTTTTCTTCCTAGTGCCTTATGATTGTGGGATTGCATATCATGTTTCTTCAGTGCTGGCGTCATTCTTGACATTGTCCAACCTGAAAATCTGGACGGAAGTGCTCAAGTTTGGCAGCTTTCACCATCAGAGTGATCTGGAGAATGGTCTTCTCTTTGTCTCAAATGGATGAGGTTGAGTTGACATTCTTTGTGCAGCATTTCTTGCCTGTATCATGTGAGGTTGGGTCCAGACAAAGATGGCAAGTGCCATAGTGAGCTATGGTTGCTCAGGGACACTAAGGTCACCAGATCTCTCTTGCTTCCAACACTGCATTTGCAACCCCTCTACTTCCCTGGCCAGGAGTGAGGAATTGGGATTGGGACTGTGGGTTAGGTCTCAGTTTCTGAACTTCTGGAACATCCCTGGGCTTTCCATTTTGCCTGCCTGGATTAGCAGCTAATCCCTTAAATCAAAATGACCTGCATCTTTGTTCCTAAGAATAATAAAAGAGAATAAAGCTAGCTTGGAGGGGAGGAGCCCCAAAATATGAGTAGGGGATACTGGGGAAGCAGAAAAAAAGGATGAGAGTGAGGTCTTGCCAGAGGATTAAGGAGCGGAAGGCTGGATCCTGGACAGAGTTCTTGCTCCCAAGGGCATATAATAGGAGGGTAGGGGAGGCAGCTGGGGGCTCCTTTGAGATTTTGAAGGATATCTCAGTCGAAAGACTCTTGTAATTTCATTTGCAGAGGTAGATGTAATTTCATTTGCAGAAAGTTAAATTAAACAAATATATCAAAAGAAGAAAAATGCCATATGAGCAATGATTTTTATGGCAGTCTATGTATAACTGTACATAATACTACATCTGCTATAATAGCAAAAATGAAAAGCAGTTTAAATGTCCAAGGACAGGGAAACAATAAAATAAACCAAGACGTCAATGCAACGAAATAGTATGTATCCATTGTAAGAAACAGGCATGATGGCTCTAGAATTGTGTTGGCCAATCTTAGAGTCGCTGGCCTCATGTGGATATCTACATTTGCATTTAAATGGGTCAAAATTAAGCAAGAAATTCTGTCCCTCAGTTACTCTAATCCCACTTCAAGGGCCGAAGAGGCACATGTGCCTGGTGGCTACCATCAAAATGCAGGTTTGGGACATTTTCATTATCATTGAAAGTTCTATTGGGCAGTGCTGCTCTAGAATGCTGGGCAAGGGTTCACACATGACTGTGGAAGTGAAACAAAAGTGGCATGAGAAACACATGCACCGATTTTACCAACAGAAAAATCATAGACATGCATGGGTAAAGATTAGTCCAGACAAGGAAGAATTAAAATGATTTCAATCAGGGAAATAAATGCACCAGGTGGGTTTGAAATCTACCTAATGCAAGAGAGTCATGAAAACTCTCTTTGGGAAGCCAGTTGTACCTGCTGCTCCTGGACTAGACACAGCAAAGTAGAAGAGGTAGCAGCAAAAGATGGAAGGGTAAGGTTCTTCAGTTGGCTTTGTGGCTGAGACAGCTCTGTGATATCATGGAAGTCACTGCAAGTCTCTCTTTTGTCAGAAAAACTCCAAGGTCTCTTCTAGCTCAGAGGAATTGGTCGTGCTTGTCTTCCGGTGGAGGGCAGGTGTTCAGGGGACCCATCGTGCTAGGCCTCCAGAGACTGTAGGAATGGAGAGACAGGAGCAAGTTACCAGGTGTGGGGGGAGGGGGGGGTTTAGCAGAGTCTGGTGATAACCGTGGGACCCAGGGACAAAGGAGGAGAAGCAGAAGGGATAGCTGAGGACAGAGGAGCCAGTCCGTGACAAGATGAGGGATTTGTATTCCAGGCACTAAAGAGCTATACGAAAAGTCGCATCTGTTTTTATTAAATGTTAAAGATGACTTTGAACAGAACCTAAGTGAAACTGCAAACACAGCTGAGAAAATCCCACTTCTGTCTGGTTCCTCGGAGATGCCACCCCCTCTTTTCCAGCGGGCTCTCTAGTTACAAGGAGTTCACCAAACACCCTCCCATTGGCTCCTTAATAACACTCCGGAATAGGGCAATTCTTCCCTTTGTTCAACTATTTCCATGTCACATCATAAAATCATCCTTCTTGAAAATCACTTATTCTTGAACATTTCCTGTCTGAATTGATTTTACAGTTGTAGCGTTTTATCTAAATCATTTCATACTTCTTTTTAGAGTTTGAAGCTATGTAACGTTTAATCCCATTTCCCTCCTTATGTATTTTCCATGTTAAGCATCACATGGAGAAATTCTTCTACTAAATAGTTGATATTATCATCCACCTTTTTGACTTTTTGATATATAATAACTACTTATTCACATGCCTTTGAATGTCTGTCTACACCAGTAGACACTGGTGTGCTTTCCTTTTTATACTTTTACTGTAAATTTAAACAAAGCCAACTACCTAAATCTGTACCTGTGAAACACTTTAATGATGCAAAATTACATGCATGAGTTGGTGTGGATCTGGGTGTGTGTCTGTGTCTGTGTGATCTACACATTAATTGAAAAATAAGCTGCTCATTAAATGCTATTCCCTGTGGGGAGATCAAAGTTGAAAATACATAGTCCTGTCTGCCAAGAAGCTTATAATCAAGTGGACACATGCTTTGGTCATTTCTGGATAGCCCCCAAATTAGAAAAAAATATTGGGTTCCAGAAGTGTATTTTAAACCCAATGGCTCAGAACCCATTTTTTCCTTATAAAATGTGTATATGTTTCATAGTTTTCAAATTCAGTCTCCCTAAAATAACTGAATACATAATATACCCTGGGTATCATTATACTTAGTGTAATTTAATTCAATTTGTTAATACACTTATTGCCTAGCTTGTGAGGAACTGGAATACAGAGATGAATAAGACATATTTCTTGCTCTCAAGCAGCTCATAGTCTGGTAGGAAAGGCAAACCAGTAAACATAACCACCAGTATGTACAGTGGCTGCCAAATAGGTCCGAAGCCTTCACAGAGAGCGCTGGTTATCACCCTACCAAGTTATGTGGGCACTTTTGCTAAGGGACAAAATAGAAGGCTTGGGACACATTTCCCACTGACAGAAGTCTGGTGGTAGAAGAGGAAGGATCTGCCTCTCCTACTCTTCCGATCTGCTGATCAGGCTGTGGAGAAACACCAGCTCCAAGGTAGTAAGATCGTGGTCTGGAGCAAAGGCTGAACGACTTGTCAAATGAGGACTTCCTGCTAATGCAACTCTGCAGGCTCACTTCCTGTTTTCCCCTCACTCTTCATCAGGAACCAGGAAGGAGGGTCTGTCTTTCTTCCAATGATAACATCATTGATTTCTTTCCTTTCCTGGCCCACCGTGGAGCTAAGAGCAGCCTTAGACACCTGTAAGAATTTCTTACTGCCTTTCAGATAAAATCCAAACTCCCTTCAGGACTGGCCATTGTCTGTCTCAGTCTTGCCCTTAGCCACACGCCACCATGTTCTCTTTGCTACAGCCATGTGCACTCTTTGTAGTTCCCCCAGCATGTCACAGTTTCCAGTATGTTCTCCAGTCTTTAATTTATGCTCTTCCTTTGGTCAAAAGCACTTTCCCGGGAGGCCTGGGTGGCTCAGTTGGTTAAGCGGCTGCCTTCGGCTCAGGTCATGATTCCAGCGTGCTGGGATCGAGTCCTACATCGGGCTCCTTGCTTGGCGGGGAGCCTGCTTCTCCCTCTGCCTCTGCCTGCCTCTCTGTCTGCCTGTGCTTGCTCTCTCTCCCTAACAAATAAATAAATAAAATCTTCAGAAAAAAAAAAAAAAAGCACTTTTCCTTCTACTCTTGGACTGGCTGAACCCAGGTCATTCATCTATCCTCAGCTTACATGCCATTTCCTTAGGGAGTTCTTCACTGGCCTGAGATGAGGGAACTCCCAGATGAGCCACCACTTCCCTTTTCTTAGTCTTCATCAAACCTCCCTCCCCTTCACTCCTTTCATTTGTAAGCTCCAGAGGGAGGGCACAGACCACATTTCTCCGGCTCATCACTGTAGCCCAGGGCCTGGTCCATAACTTGGTGGATACAGGGTGGGCTACATAGGTGTGCAACCAGTAAAGTTGTACAGGGCCTCATGTTCAGAAAGGTGAATTCATGGCATCTGGGTGGCTTGGTCAGTTAAACATCTGCCTTCGGCTCAGGTCATGATCCAGGCAGGAGTCCTGGGATAGAGTCCCACATCAGGCTCCCTGCTCAGCGGAGAGTCTGCTTCCCCCTCTGTCCCTCATCCCGCTCTTGCGCTCTCTGTCTCTCTTTATTTATTTATAAATAAATAAAATCATTTTTTATTTTTACTTTATTTTTTAAAAAATATTTTATTTACTTATTTGACAGAGATCACAAATAGTCAGAGAGGCAGACAAGAGAGAGGGGGAAGCAGAGAAGCAGACTTCCTGCTGAGCAGAGAGCTCAATGCGGGGCTAGATCCCAGAACCCTGGGATCATGACCTGAGCTGATGGCAGAGGCCCAACCCACTGAGCCACTCAGGCACCCCTAAAATCATTTTTTTTTTAAGTTGAGTTTCATGCTTGGTTTACTGATTTGTATATGTTGTTTTGAAAAGTCTTAGAAACTGAACAAGAGGCACCACATTTCATTTTGCACATTTCACAAATTGTGAAGCTGATCCCATGTGGATGAATAAATGAATTAATGAATGTATATTAATCTTCACAATTTGTTGAACCAAGGAAATTAAGGCTTCTGAAGTCCTAATTTTAAAAAAGAAAATGGATTTTGGGGAGAAATTGCAATGCATAACGCAGACATCTTTATGATCTATTTTGTTAATCTTCACATATTGTTTGTTTCTATGAGAAAGGAGAAACAATGCCCGAAAGATATGCACTCTGTTCTGTGACATGTATTTTCATTTACAATTGCCTTTTATTCAACCACATTGTTTATAAATTAAAAAAAAGCAAACAAAACAAAATGCAGAATGATTTACTTTGTCTTGTGCCTGATTCGTTATAATTGGAAAGATGGGTATAACTTCTTAAAAAGGAAAGACAAAGAAGCAAGAAAAATGCTGCAAAGAATGGGTGATCCCTAGATTTCTATTTCCTTAGGACGCATGAACATTAGCAGGAATATTTGAGGAGTAAAAGCGATACTAGAAAAGAATGAATCTCAAAGCAAAAAGATGCAGGGTAGGCATTGCATCATAAACTCAAGGATGCCAGTCAAGAGAGACTGTGTCTGGGCTTTGAGCTTTTAAGGCCTATAAAGGACCTCTGGTAAGCTTTGTGAGGACAGCTGGGGAGTCCTCTAGTTCTTTTATTAAGGATCCTCTGAACCATCATCACCACCTCTAGCAGTCAGTGGCTGTCATCAATGTCTTTGACCAATTGAAGAGAAGGCAGCTCTTTGGAGGGAGGGATGAGAATGTGGTTTCCAACAGAGTGGGGCTTGGAGCATTTAGAGATGCTGATTTCTTCTCACTCCTTATGGGCCCAGAGGACCAGCTTCAGTCCCATTATGCCAATCACTTGCTGTATAACCTTAATGATTTCCTGCCTCCAGATCTTGGCTTCCTTGTGTGTAAAGCCAGAAGTGGATAAAGGCTTCGCATCACCTCCCACCTACCTTTCTGGTACCCTGGGTCTCCACCCAAGGACATTCATTTCCCTGTCCCTGGGAGTTTGGAACTGACACCTGGATCCATCTGCTGGGTTCATCCTCACCAGATTTCCATTTGCTCTTCCTGACCCTCTATTTTTTCTTGCACATGCTGTTGTCTCTGTCCCTGTGTCCTACTGAATAGTCTTCCTTCACCCTCCACACTTTCTTAATTTACCTGCCTAATACCTACGCACCCTTCAAGAAGTTAAATCCCAGCCTGTCCAAAGCTCTCTCGAGCTTCATCCTCCATCAGCATTTTACACAGTCCTGTCCACAGGCACTCGTGTGCTCACAGCACCTTGCTTCCTGCTGTTCCATCTCTCATCCCACAGTATCATTATTGCCTATTTCGTTGTTTCCTCCCAGAATCCCAGAGTTCTTTGAGGGCCTGGATGTTGCCTCTTCAACATCTAGAACAACCAACACAGTAGGTGTTCATTCAATGTTCATAGAACAAATGACTGAATGAACCAATGAAGGAATGAATGAAGACCTCATCATCCTGCTTTCTTTTAAAAAGCAGCACACTACTTACTGGGCCTCCTGGAAACACAATTCCTTGATGAAAGAGGGTCAAGTGGTAGAAGTTGGGCTGGTGGGAAAAAGGAGTCTCTTTACTACTCAACTGGCCTTTCTGCTTGGCCAAGGCTCACAGCAAAATTGTAGGGAATAACAAAAGGAAAGGCTCCTTGGGTTTTGTTGCCTTACTCGCATCTGCCACATATTCTCACCCTGTCTTAATACTATTGGCAATAGGAAGTAGGGGACAGAACAGTTCTCTCCCTTTACTGTAGCTCCTGCCAAATTGGCACAATTCCTGCCTCAGAGATACCCAGGAGTGTATAGTAGAGACATGATCCCCAGGCGTGGCTAGGAGAATGACGCAGTTGATGGAAGTCATGTATTCAACTTTCATGTGGCAGTACCGGCACAGGTATGTAGAGAACCAGACACAACACTTGGCCTCAAGAAGTTAGTAGTCTATGGGGGGAGCCAGCAGCAAATAGAACATTATAATGGAACAACAACTAGGTAAACTTTTTTGCCTCCCACCAGGATGTCAACAACTAAATAAACCCAAATCCCTGCTTTTAAGGAATGGAAATGTCAAGTTGATATCAGGAATTCTTTAATTATCCAAGTTCTCTTATATACATAATCTTTAGTCCCCACAGAAAACTCATGAGGTAAGTACAATTGTCTTATTTTCTGATGAGAAAAGAAGTTAAGCAATTTGCTAGAAGTCACCTAATTTTCAAGAGTATCTTGGGATCAGGACCCTTCAGATCATTCTCCTAACCCTACTTCCAGATCGTCCACCCATCAAAAGCCCTGGTACTTGGGGCTTGAAATCATCAAGAAGATGATTAGGCTCAACATTTTTAAGTCATATATGTATTTTTCATTCTTTGAAAGTTAGATGTCCAAAGAGGGCATGTGATAGACAGGAGCAGGTCTGGGCATGAAGAGGAAGCTCAGCCTGGGGCAAGGGGTGTTGGTTGGCAGGGAGGTGAGACAAGATGTGAGGCTGGTCTGGATATAAGCAGTGATCTGTGGTGCTACTCTGGCTGTGGAAGCCAGGCTGGAGAAGGAAGCCAAGTGGCTCAAGGCATAGTGGTCAAAGGACAGTGTGTACTCAGGCCAAATCTAGACCGCTTTGGCACCAGTTGGCATCGGTGAGTATAATCCAACAATTGGAAGTCAGCCAGACTGTGGCTGACAGTAGACTGTGGCCCCCAGCATTATAGCTGGTGCTGCCAAGGCCAAGGTAGACTCTGAACACAGACCTGCCTGACCCTCCTCCCCAACAAAGGATAGGTGCTAGCACTCCAAGGGGATCCAGGAGTCCCAGGGTATGGACAAGTGGTTAACTTTATGACTGAATTATGAGGTCCTACCTACCACGGTGTATCCGAGGCCACTCACCTCTTACCCCAACCAGAAACTGAGGCACATCTGGGCCTGCAAGTAGATGGAGCCTATAGGCGATCTAGCCCAGGCTAGGCAAAGGCCAGGGAAAGGAAGAAGGGCCTGATGGTAAATGTGGTAACTTGCAATTAAGTGGAAGAGTACATTACTCAGAATACCGCATTCCTCAACCATTCTGAAATGAGTTTACTGTAATTCCAGATAAAAACAAAACTTTCAGAGCTGATACTTAGAGACTGGAGGCAAGGTTGGTTTATTTTTTTCTACAGTTTCAATATAATTCAGCACTTTCACTTTGCAAAGATAGACCTGAACTTTATGTGGTCTGCAGAATGCTGATTCAACATCAGGGTAACCAGTGGTGCAATCATGACATGAAACAAGACTAGTGGTTGTCAGGGTTTTTAAATCTCCTGACTTGGGCTAGCCCACGACCTCAGAAGGCTCTGCCTTTATCAGAAATGAGAGCCCTTGTTGAAACAGGGGTCGGGGATTGGAGGCATTCATTTGAAACCTTTTTTGAAAGGATTTTTTCCCCTTAGTTTATAAGGGGTGGAGAAGAGCACTGATTTCATTTACATCTTGTCCCACTTTCCTCTAGTTGCACAAATGGCAGCTGAAGAGCTGGTGAAAAAAGAAATGGGGAAGGAAGCAGGAAGAAAAGAGGAAGAGGATTGGGGGGAAGAGGGAGGGTCAACAAGGAAGGCTCACTTATACTTCCTTGGAAATATTTGGTTTATTTCCAAAACCCCAAATTGAAGTGGTCCTGGAAATGCAAAAGGCTTGGGTTCTTCCAAATGTCTTCTGTGGGACTTTTATCTGACTCGATTTTAGGATTCCTTTGCAACCACATTGCGAATTTAATTTTCTCATGTGAAAAACAGACAATAGTTGTTCCCTCTTCTCCAAAACACAACACAGCAGCTGCCCCCTTACCCCCACCACACTTCAAAGCACCAGATTGACGTTGTCAAATACTTATCGTAAATCAAATCTGCTGTGCACACCAGTAAATAGTGCTAGGAAGCCAGGTGTAACCGAATCAGATTTTTCAGCCTTAACTTCCAATGGTGAGAACAAGTATGTGCTGAAAGATGGGAAAAATGATGAGGCAGGGGTGCCATGCATCTTCCCCTTCAGAAGATGGAGACCATTGTGGGTGTCTGGGGTAAGGATGAACCTGGGATCCTCCATGATCCAGTGGTCTTAAGGGACAGGAAAAGCCAGGTGGGGTCATAATTTGGAATTCCACGTGGCCTCCAGGTACTCTTGGTGGCTTCTCTGCATTTTCTCTACAAGAGTGGTTGTGAACTCTGGCACAGATGAATGAGAAGGTGGGAGAAATGGCCTGTAGGTGGTTGGTGGGACCCAAGCCCCAGCTGAAGGCTCAGGCAAGAACCCCTGATCCAAGTCTTGGTTCTGGACTCTTCATGAATGTACTAGCACAAAGGACCTAGAGTCGGCATGTCACAGCCCCCAAAGTAGGTGCCAGTCTTCCGTTCAGTGTAAATTGGCTGCAAGAACCAGACCGTGTGGTCGCCTGGGTGGCTCAGTTGGCTAAGTGACTGCCTTTGGCTCAGGTCATGATCCTGGTGTCCCAGGATGGAGTCCCACATCGGGCTCCCTGCTCTGCAGGGAGTCTGCTTCTCCAGCTGACCTCTCTCCTCTCATGCTCTCTCTCTCTCTCAAATAAATAAAATCTTTTTTAAAAAAAAGAACCAGACTGTGTTCTGGAGATATGTAGGGAAACTAGAAGGGTACAGGTTGGTGGGATTGTAGGTGATTTTGATTTTCTTAACAGTTTTTAATAGCTTTGACTTTTCTCCCAACCACTGAATCAAAAATGTCACATTTTAAATCCAATTGTTGATCTGAGCCTTTTCTTTCAAGGGTTGAAACATTTTATTGGAAGCATATTTTGGGAGACTGTCCCCTTCTCTAAGTTTAGAAAATGATCCTGGGGGCTCACACAGTACTTTGAAAATGAGGAAGGAGGCCATTTGTCCTTCTTGCTGCTGATCTTCAGCTGTCTTTGGGGCACTGAACACCAGGTGGTCTCACTTCATAGCGGCCCTCTTTATGATCCACAAACTTTGTCACAAGAATTTTTCTGGGGTTTGAGGCTGTGGCATGAAGGGTCCGACCATTATAGCATCTCAGTGTCTAGAAGGCTACATGCAAGGGGGGCAGAAATTTCAAGAAAACTCCTAACATCCATCACATTTTATAATAGTGGGAAATCAACCTCCATGGTTTGGGTCTTTGCCCCTTTGCTAAGGTTTGAAGGTCTGTGTGCCCCTCAAGTTCATATGTTGAAATTGTAATGCCCAATGTGGTCGTATTAGCAGGTAGAACCTTTGGGAGGTCATGACGGAGGAACCCTCATGAATGGGATTAGTATTCTTATAAAAAAGACCCCAGAGAGCTCCCTTGCCCCTTCCACCTTGTGAAGACACACTGAGAAGTTGGCAGTCTGCACCACAGAAGGGAGCCTTCACTTAACCTTGCTGGTACCCTGATCTTGGACTTGCAGCCTCCAAAACTGAGAAATAAAGGTTGGCTGATTATAAGGCACCCAGTCGAAGACTAAGACACCCTTCCAACTGAGCTCCTCCCGCACCAGCTTCTGTTTCCTCTGCTCTGGGCAAATGCAGGTTAAGCCCTTCTCTTTAGGCCTGTATTGGTCTGCTGGGGCTGTAATGACACAATGTCCCAAGCTGGGTGGCTTAGACAACAGAAATGTAATGTCTCACAATTCTGGAGGCCGGGAGTCTTGAGATCAAGGTGGGGTTGTTTCCTTCTGCAGGCTGTGAGGGAGGGATCTGTTCCAGGCCTCGCTCCTTGGCTGGCAGATGGTCACCTTCCTACTGTGTCTCTTCCCTGTCTGCATATCTCTGTGTCCGAATTTCCTCTGCTTATAAGGTTATATTAAAATAGGGTCGACCCTAATTACCTCACTTTAACTTGATTACTTCTGTAAAGACCCGCTCTCCAAAGAAGGTCACAATCTTAGTAACTGGGGGTTAGGAGTTCAATATACAAATATTTAGGGGAAACAATTCAAGTCATAACAGGCCTAAACATAAGAGAGGGACAGGGAGTAAAACTGAAAGTTCGGACTTTTTTAAAACTAAACTTTACTTTTGGGGGACCTGGGTGGCTCAGTCATTAAGCATCTGCCTTCCGCTCAGGTCATGATCCCAGGGTCCTGGGATAGAGCCCCACATCAGGCTCCCTGCTTAGTGGGAAGCCTGCATCTCCCTCTCCCACTGCCCCTGCTTGTGTTCCCTCCCTCACTGTATCTCTCTCTATCAAATAAATAAATAAAATCTTTAAAAAAAAAACAACAACACTATACTTTTTAAGAGCAGTTTTATATGACAGGAAAATTGAAAGATAGGACAGTTTCCAGACCCTTTCACCTAGTTTCCCCTAGTTAACATCATACAGTCTGATGGTATATTTGTTATAATTGATGAACTAATATTGATACATTAGCATTAGGCAAACTGCATAGTTCATTTGAATTTCTCTGGTTTCTACCTTAAGTCCTTTTCCCGTTGCAGGATCTCACTGAGGAGGTCAAATTATTTTTACTTGTCGTGTCTGCTTAGGCTCCTCTTAGCTATAACAGTATCTCAGACTTTCCTTGTTTTTAATGGCTTTTGATGACAGTTTTGAAGTGAACAGATTAATTATTTTGTAGGATGGCCCTCTTTTGGAATGCTTCCAATGTCTGATCTTTTTCATAATTAGAATGGGGTTATAGGATTTTAAAAGAACATCATAGGGGCGCCTGGGTGGCTCAGTGGGTTAAAGCCTCTGCCTTCGGCTCAGGTCGTGATCTCAGGGTCCTGGGATTGAGCCCTGAGTCGGGCTCTCTGCTCAGCGGGGAGTCTGCTTCCCTTCCTCTCTCTCTGCCTGCCTCGCTGCCTACTTGTGATCTCTGTCTGTCAAATGAATAAATAAAATCTTAAAAAAAAAAAGAACATCATAGAGGACATCATAGAGGTAGCCATTGTTGTTACATTGTATCAGGAGTACATACTATTAACATGATTTGTCACTGTTGATATTGACCTTGATCACCTGGCAAAGTACTGTTTGTCGGTTTCATCACTGTGAAGTTATTATCCCCCCATCTTTCCCTGGTCTACCTTTTAGAAAGATATCTCTATGCACAACCTACACTTAAGGAGTAAGGATTTATGTATTCCCTCCTTGAAAGTGGAGTACCTACATAAATTATTTGGGATTTTTCCTGCAGAGGCTATTTCTCTCTTCTCCCTATTTACTTATCCAGTCATTTATTTATATCAGTATGGATGCATGGATACTTATTTTATATATTTGGTTATAATCTAATACTTGGTTATAATCCAATCCAATAATCTAATCCAATAATATCCAACTTTATTTTGTTGCCAAAGTGTTCTGGCTTTGGCCATTGGGAGCTCTTTCATTTGGCTTCTATGACCTTTTGATATATCCCCATCAATGTAGGGTTGGGTTTTTCTGGGGTTTCTTGGTTTTGCTTTGTTTTGTTTTCACTATTTCCTTACTTTGTGGCCCAGTAAGAGGCCATCTTTGTGACTTATCAGTCCCGACTCCAATCCCAGTTTTTATGTGTTAACTTCTAACTTGTTCTGACACCCATGCCCCAACTTTTGTCCTTATTCTAGAAACTGAAATCTGCCTTAGTCCTTACTTCCCTCCTTGTGTGAAGCTATAACCACCTACTGACCATTGATATCCTTCCTTGATATTGACCAGAGCTGCTGCTTTGAACTATTTGCTTTGTCTTCTCTCTGGTTCCATTGCTACACTCTCTTCGCTTTCAACAGCTCACACTCCCCATACCCAGCTTTGGACCTCCCTGGGCTGAGTCTCTGAGGGGCAAGTATACCTCAATCACTGCCATGTCCCCACAATCATTACCTCTCCCCTAAAGGCTCATTTCATTTTCTCCGCAAGGAAACTCTTCAGTCTCCTTCAATAGCATTTTCCATAGAGTATTCCGCGATACCATCTGTGAAAATAGAATTCTAAAGTCAAACCACGTGACCTCCATCTCTTTCAAATTCTTGACTAATAGTAACATATCATAGACATGTTTTTAGTAAGGAAACCAGTTTTTCTCTGTCAGTCTGCCCAGGGAGTTGTTTTTGCCATCGTTGCTGACATTATGCCTGGTATTCTGCAATGCCCACTGGGGAAACATTCCCTTCACTGCTGGGAGGTAGCATTGTGCAGTGGCCAGAGCTCTGATATGGAACCACACCACCTCCTGCTAGGCATGTGACCTTGAGTGAGTTACCTAATTTCATCTTCATCTGTAAAATCAAGCTGATCATAATACATTTCTTTATAAGGACAAAATTAGATTATTGAGACAAGGTGCTTAGATAACCAGAATATTATACCCACTCAATAAGTGACATTTGTCATTATTATTTTTCTTATGCCCTTTTGGGCCACCTTCAGCTCTGTAATATATAATGCCTTCAAGGTACTCTTTCTTCGCAGTAACTAACAACCCAGGATTGACCGTCCTGTACAAACATTTTAGATAATTTCCCCACAATTTATTATTTTATAAGTGTATATGATAAAGCCCCTTTGTCATTTTTTCCTCACTTTTGCAATCTCAAGAGGTTTCCCTGCACTTTATTTAGTCACTCAAATAGTGCCTCAATTAAAAACAAATTCTATGATGGTTAGGAAAAAAGTCAGCTTGTATCTCTCCCACAAAACAGATGGGAAATGATTCAGAACAAGACAGTCTCTAGAGGTACAAATAGTGCCCTTTCTTTTGGGAAAAAGAATGACTTCTTTTTTGTGTGTCTATGCCAAAGTCTGGGATGAAATTAAATTAGTCTTTGTTTATTTCCGCTTTCCTACATTATCTTCAACTGTCTGAGGACTCTGCCCATTGAAATTGTAGCATCCACCTGGAGGTTGTAGCTCAAAGAAATAAAAACGCTTCTTTTAGAAACAAAGAAAAAACAAAGAAAGACAAAACCTCCAAATCAACAAATTTTAAAACCTACTTTGTTCTTAACTACGAAGTCATACAATAATTAATTCTCTTATAGATAAGGCTTAAGTCCCCATTTACTATCAACCCAATCTCAGGACACTTGTCAGTTTTCATTTATACACATGTACATACATGCACATGCCATTGTCCTATGTGTTTTTGTGAGATTTCTTTTTTTTTGAGAGCAGGAGAGAGAGAGAGAGAGAGAATGCATGCATGTGTGTGTGTATACGTGGTGGGGAAGGGGTAGAGAAAAAGGGAGAAAGCGAATCATCCTAAGCAGGCTCCACACCCGGCACAGAGCCCCCATGGGGCTTGATCTCATGACCCTGAGATCATGAACTGAGCAGAAACAGAGTCGGACCTAACCAACTGAGCCACCCAGGTGCCCCATCTTGTGTTTGCTTTTATGTAAATTGCATACCATTTTATTTTTCAACCTATCTCTGACTGAAAAATACCTTCCATATTGACTTAAGTGATTTACATGTTAGCCTTTATCATTCACAGCTGTAACTTCTTCCAGTAAAAACACACTCCAACTATTGATAATTAATACCATTAATATCTGTGACAACCTTTTTTCACTAGATTACTTAGGTCAATTGTTCTCAAACTTGCTATGTGTTAGACTTACTTAAGAAGCTTTTAAAAATTGGACTGTTATAGTGAAGAGCAAAAGCAAGGACATGAATTTAGACAAGCTCATGTTCAAATATGGCCCGGCCAGTTCATCTGTAACCTTGGTCCAATTACTTCATCTTTTTTGAGGTTGTTTCCTTATCTTTAAAATGAGCATAATATTTCATACTCCAAATATTTGTTGTGATGACTGTTGAAAATTGTGTTAAAGAATCTAATAGTTATTGGCACATAGAGGCATTCAACAAATATTATTTGATATTTCCATTTCAAAGAGCAAAAATAATGCACTATCCAGTTGTTGGATGGCCTAAATATGATTTGAATATTGATTCCTGCCTCCCACGCTTGTATTCCACAATTTTAAGCAAAGCAAAGAGATCCATAGGGACAGGAAATAGATTCCTCCTAAAGAGGAACTTAACAACAGAAGGGACTAAGCAGAGGTGGAGTATTTAAATACCACCAGCATTCACGTTGCCTTGGTTCTAACATGCACAAATTTCAGTTTACCACAGTTTAGTTAAATAGTGCCAGATCTCAATGGAACATTTTAATTTCAGCTGCTATGATATGTTAACTGTGAGAAATTGTATAAATAAAATAAATTGCAAGCTCGTTTGCTAGCCTTTCATTCCACAAGGCCCTACGTAAATAATATATACAGCATGATCATGAATAATCACATCACTTCTTTCAAAGTCTCTTGATGATTGATCACTAAGCATCTGTTGTTAAGTTTACTCATAGACAGGAAGCCTTTAGTTGTGTTTCTTCCTTGCCTCTCCGTGATGAACTCCTGTGACATTTTCCAAAAATGGGTAATCGAAAGAAGGAAGTAGCCAACAAAAAGGAAAGCAAAGCAAGGAAACAAAAGAGGATAATGTTGGAAGTGACCTCTACCTGCACATGCATAGAAGAAATAGCTGAATGTGAGAGGTTCTGGATATGCAGAGAGAAACTTAGCGAAGGTGAACTTAGTGACACAAATGAGGACAGGACTGTGATGATGAAGATAACTCAGAGGAAGCACTCTGGGCAAAACACTTTACACTAAAGGAATTCGCAGGTATCTTTTACAACATTGAAAGTGCCAGGGAGAAAAAGTGGGAAACTGATCCAAACTTAGAGTGTGACAATTTTCTAAGGCATAGAAGAAAGTGCTTGCTCCGTTTCGTGAGTTACTTGATGAGAAGACAAGCATTGATTACACTGTTCTTGATAAGTTTTTGACAAAGAACTACAACACTTCCATTCGCAATGTTTCTAATGTTTTAAATTACCATCTACCAAACGGATATTAGTTTTACTATTTTTCATTGCCTGTGAGATTATAGTTGACAGTAAGAGTTTTTAACATTTTGACAAAAAACTTTTAAATACCACAAACCAATGTAATTTTCTCATTGATTTTTAAGATCGCTTAGCACAGTTTCAGTCATTTTTAATGTCATTTTTAATGGGTCCATGCTACCATGCAAAGTCTGCATGTCCAGGATATCTGCAAGATAACTTGTAGCTGAGTAAGTGAGATTAAATGCAATGAACAGGAAACTTGTCTCCTCCCTCTGCTACTTCTGGGGAAAGCAAATATGAACACCTGTGCCCCTCCAAAAACCACATGGGAAAGGAACCTTATTTGGGAAAGCCCTAAATGGAAAACTATTTAGATTCTTTCTGAAGCTTAATCCTTTCCAAGGAATTTCTTTTTAGGTCTGTGCTGTGAACTTTTGCATCTGCTTCTACAGAACCATTAGTTTCCAGGGTTGTCAGCAGAATGGGGTAAGAGTTTAGACCTGAAGCACTCGCATTGTGCCTGAGATGTAGCCAGTGTTCAATAAATTATCATCATGCCTATTATGAATCTTGTTGCTGGATTCTAGGGTGACAAGCTGTCCCAGTTTGCCCAAGACTGTGGTGTTTCCCAGAATGCAGGATTTTCAGTGCTAATACTAGGATGGACCCAGGCTATCCAAGTTGGTTGTCACTCCATTTGATGCTCTAGGCTCTGGGTCAGAAAGAATACTCTGAAGTTACTGCCAGAAATTCTCTTGGTTTTAGAAAGTGATTAGAAGAGAGAAAAGTCCCTCATGCATAGTTTCTAGATTAAACTTTAGGATAGGAAAGGTAGGATGGCCCATGCTTCAATACTGTACAGAATGGTCTATAATCCATCTCAGGCAGATTTTGTATTTTTTAAGTTTATAAAGAAAAAAAATAAATGACATATTTAATGGATAAATATCATGCACCAATCACTCTGCCGGAAGCTGAGGAACACTAGTCAAATCAGACTCATTCCTTATTCTATAGGAGCTGACATTCTAGAAAGGGAGACCGCCATTTCTATGTCCCATGAATCACCATGAAACTACCCTTTACAGAGAGCTGGCACTATGCAAAGTGCTTCAGACATGTGCTCTCCTTGTGTCTTCCTGACAAGGTATTATTACTCCATTTTACAGACAAGGAAACTTTACAGACAAGGTATTATTACTCCATTTTACAGACAAGGAAACTTTACAGACAAGATATTATTACTCCATTTTACAGACAAGGAAACTGACATTCGGAGAGTTTGAGCTATACAAAGTCACAACCCCAGTAGGTATGATAATTAATCTCAGGACCAGGTTTGTAGTGGCTGAGAGTATGGGCTTTGGGGTCAGCAAACCTGCATTTGAATCTTGATTTCCACCGTGACAAATGCCAGTAAGCTGCTGTTTCCTCCTCTGCAAAAATGGGACTGATCTTAATATCCACTTGTGAGAGTCATGAAGACTAAATGAGAAATGCACTTAGCATGTGCTTGACATGTAGTAAATGTCCCACAAATGTGTACCATCATCATCATCATCATCCCCAAACCCATGTATTTCCCCTATAGCATGGGGCTTCTGCCCTTTCTAAGGACATCCTTAGGGGAAGGAGAATCAATGAAATGCTTCAAGAGTTCAGGGGTGAGGAGACTGTTTCAATCTGTGATGATCAATAAAGTTCTCTTGCAACATTGGAATTTTCTGTTCATGAATGGGTGGATGTTCGATGGGTTGAGTTTGGGGCAGGGAGCGTAGTCCAGGCAGAAGGAAGGATTTTAGCTGAAGCAAAGAATCAGGAAAGCACAGTGAGTTTGGGGAGCCATATCTACCTGTGGTTAGAGTGTGGGTTTCTTGTAAGGAGATAGGTAGAGATCCTTACAATTCAGGTGATGCTTCCAGAAAGCGTGTCGAAGACCTATCCTTCATTAAGCCGATCTCACTATCTTAGATCTAGAATTGCTTCTCCTGCGTTAGTTCCTTCCTGGGGCTGCTCCCCCTGACCCTGCCAAGTGCTGTCTCATTTCCATCCCTCTTATGCAACGTGCTGGAACCATTCATTCTCAGATAAGTTCCCAAGCTCTTACTGACAGGCTGAGGTTGGCGGTAGGGAAAAGGCTGAAAGAGAGTCACAGGGATTAGATTGTCTGGAGCAGGACCGGAAAGATAGCACTTGTTTCTCAAGATGGACAAGTTTCAGGTTTCTTGGCTTTTTTCTAGAGGGTTAAATCAAATTAAAAAGCAAAACAGAACTGCCTGTGGCACGTACTTCTCAGAAGCTCTGTTTGTGAAAAGATGGTTCTGAGTGATCACAGGGAATTTAGAAGGATGAGCTTTTACAGAAAGGGAGGAATACATGGGGGAAATCTCTGGAAAGAATAGAGGAAAGGAACAAATGCCATGTTACGATCCAGAGAACAATAAGTGGCCTCTCGGTAATGCAGGCAGAAAGAAGTTGCTCTGCCTGGAGGGTATTATGGGCTAAACTGTGTCTCCATCAAACTCGTGTGTTGAAAATATGACTGTATTTGGAAAAAGGGCCTTTAAAGAGGTAACTAAGGTTATATGAGGTCATTGGGATGGGCCCTAATCCAAGATAACTGTTATTCTTATAAAATAAGGAGATTAGGACAGATACGCAGAGGAAAGACCACATGAAGGTGAAGGGAGAAGAAAATGAACTTCCTCCCCCAGGGTGGACCCAGCGATCTGTGTAAGCTGTGTGTGAGGCTCTTCCTGGGGGAACCCCGAAGGAGGGCTCAGCATTCCAGCCTCTCGTCAATGGAAGCAAACCGTCTAGATTCACTGAGGATGGGAAGGGGAGGAGGCAGAGGGGGGCTCTCATCACACATCAAAGAGTAAGCAACTTAATCTATAACCTGTGAAGATACTATCTCTTTAGGCCTCCTCATCCTGGGTCTTCCTCTCAACCTCCACCTCAAGCAGACCCTCAGATCTCCCCGTCATTTATGCTGTGTAAGGTAAGCTCCAGTGGCCGGCCCCTGGGGACTCAGCCTCTCCACTGGTTTGCCAAAGCCTTGATCAACCAAAGTTCGACTCTCCTCGAGCATATTCTACTGCTAAGGAAACTAGCTTCCTTTTCTGTATGTTTTTATCTTCTACTGGGCAAATCTGTGCCACCTTTAACTCACCTATCAGACTTTTCTCCATAAGGAGTGTGGGAAGAGAAAACAAGACCCAAGACACAGTTTTAGTGTGTGGCTCATGTAAAGGGGTTCCTGTCCCCCTAGGCTGGGCTGAAGAGGTGGTCAGACAGGAAGGGCAGCCACCATCCTGGACTCTAATAATGGAAGGAAGGAAGCAGGATCCTAAGAAGAGTCCATGTGGAGGATATGGCGGTGAATCTGAGGAGGGAAGAGCAAATGTAAAAATGCTGAGGTGGGAGCAAGCCGGCATGCTCGGTGAGAGGGCCAGGGAGGGAGCCATTGTGGTGTGGTAAGAGAGGCAGGGCTGCCTGTGGGGACGTCACTCTGAGTATCAGAATCTCAGAGGACTGAGGCTCACCTCATTACCTCCAGTTTCTAAACCCTCCCTATGCCTCAGAACCACATTGCTCAGTCCTGTCCCCTGAGAGAACCCCCACCCCACCCCCACCCCCCCCCCCGTCCACCACCTCCACTTCCTCCTCTTGAATTAACTTCGCTGTCGGGGAGCATCTCTCTATTTCCTGGTGAAATCGAAGTTTTTTATTTGTTCATAACTGGTCTTCCGAGTCTGTCCCAGAAGGGTCTTTGGCCTTTCTGAGGACTCGTGCTCTGAAATTTGCCATGTGGAGCCCAGCATCTCACCACACCATAGAGCGCTTGTCTGAAGGCTGGCAGGCATTCTACCCCAGGGAGACTTCTATGGCTTTGAGGCCTCCTATAGTCCCTAATCCCAGACCCTTGCTCACGTTCCACTGATTTGTTGCTTCTCCACCCCCTGGGGTTGGCCGGCTCTGCCTCATTGCTGTGGCTACATAGTCAACCCACAGAACTCCTTTGTAGTCCTTGCCTTGTATTCTCGTCTAGAGTCTTAGCTTTCGGAAGTGCTTGCTGGATAGTCCATGCAACAGAGGAACTCCCGCCTCTGGTAAACTCACAGCAGCAAGTGAGGCTGGGGCTGGGAGTGCGATCCCTTTCAGCAGTGGGGTCTCCTTTCCCCTCCCAGGATAGAATCTGACTTCTCAAGGATTTAGATGTGTCCATCGAGGACAGCTCGCTCACACATCAGCCTCCCAGCTGGATTTTATGAGGAAGTTTCTTGGAGAAAGTTGCTGCTAATGTCACACACACTCACACCTGGGGGTGACATTCAAAGGCAGCCACACCCAAGCCCGGGTCACTCCACAGCTCCCCTCTGCCAGCATGGTAGATCTGAGGAACTTTGTGATGGTGCCCGTTCAGCTTCCTCTCTCTCTCTGGCAGTCAGGTTGAGGGTGCCCCCCGGCTCTCTTCTGAGAGAATGGTTCAATCTTAGCTGAAGCTGTTTCCTCTGCCTTAAAAATCCTGGGTGGGATTTGGAACGATAGCCCAAGTATGGCTGACTTCTCACAGGAAGCCCTGGTTTCACCCCAAACCAACCACATATTTTGACAACACATTTTCCTATTTCTAAAATGAAATATAGAATATTGTGTAAAGCATATAGAGCAATGTAGATTATACTGGGAATATCATGAGGAGAAAGAGAACAGAGTTAGCCTCATGGTATAGCTTCTCCACCCCCAAAAGGGTTTACTTGGAGCAAACAACAAAACTCTATTGATCATTTTGGTTTTCCCCACCTCTAGCCAATGAGTTCCCTCTTTAGCCATCATCTGCTTGCTGTCCCCACCCTTAACTCCCCAATCCTCTCTCTGAACCTTTTCAATGTGAATTCTGCAGTTGTTGAAGCCAAACTGGGGGTAGTACTGTTCAAATCTTCCGTATTCTTTAGAGTTATTCTCAAGTCATCTTTTGCTCCCTCTACCCACATTGTCTCTGTTTCCTCTGAGCTCCTTTTCCATTTGTTTGGTTGGGTTTTGGTCTCTGTCCTTCATATTAGTTTTCCTCAAATGTCTGATGATCCTTGGTTTTCCATTTATAGTTAAGAGTGATGCACTAAGGGGCACCCGACTGGCTGGCTCAGTCAGTGGAGTGTGGGACTCTTGGTCTGAAGTTAGCCCCTGAAGTTAGCTAGAGTTCGAGCCCCATGTTGGGTGTGGAGATTATGTAAAAACAAACAAACAAACAAACAAAATAAAATAAAATAAAATAAGTCTTTAAAAAAAGAGTAAGGCACTAAAAAGCTGGTGAAAGTTCTATGTTATCTACACAGGATTTGTTAATTTGTAGGCTTTACAAAAAGTGACTAGGTAGGACCCAAATGGAGGTATTCATCAATATGTGTATTTCTAAGTCTTTTCTACTGAAAGCTCTATTTCTCTGGGAGTCAAGAGAAGGAAGGCAGTTAACTATGCACTTAACCCCCTTGACTTCAGTAAAGCTATCTACTTGCTCTCCTTTGTCTTCAATAAAAATTTCCCATTTGGTTTCTCTGGAGAATAAACCCAGGGGCAAAAGGAAGTTGCCTAGTTCTTCTAGGGGAAAGTAGGAAACTGGGTATCTGATTACTCTATGTTAAGGTTTTGGACGAATCCTGATGTATCCAGCCCTACTTGTCACTGTGCGATGGCGAACTGGGGCTTCTAGTTCCTGAGTCTTTCCAGGGTGTTATGTTATGAATGGGTTGCTTTTTCAATTACTATCCTCTGACTCAAGAGAATCAGATTCAGCTTTCATCACTTTTTCATGTTCTTCACTTTTTCATCTTTTTTTAAAAAATTGGATGTCTAGAAAAAATTAATTCATCAATGGATGATGGAGAGGGGAAGAAAAGGGAGCTTTGGAAGGTTCACAAAGGAATTGGCACTTTGACCAGGTCTTGAAAGGTCAGTTGGGGTGGATTGTTTTATTTTGTTTGAGCAAGAGTCAGTTGGATTTTGACTGTTTTAAGATTGGCCAGAGTATAATAATGTAGGGAAGAAAATTCTAGGTCAACGAAAGCACATGATCAAATGAAGAGCAAAGTGATTTAGCTTCAGTGGTTTCTTTGAGGCAATCACGACTTCACTATCAGCTTCCCACAGGCAAACATTTTGGCCCCCCTTTTGTCTTGTCTCCTATACTTTTGTCCTTTTTCAGTTTGATCTTTTAAAATAGTTTAACTGTCGGGGTACCTGAGTGGCTCAGTGGGTTAAGCCGCTGCCTTCGGCTCAGGTCATGATCTCAGGGTCCTGGGATCAAGCCCCACATCGGGCTTTCTGCTCAGCGGGGAGCCTGCTTCCTCCTCTCTCTCTGCCTGCCTCTCTGCCTACTTGTGATCCCTGTCTGTCAAATAAATAAATAAATAATTTAATTGTCAACTTAGTGGGACTTAGAGGTGCAGCAGTTATAAATGCATTTGTTTAACCCAAGGTTTTTCAACCTTGATACTGTTGACATTTGGGGTCTGATGACTCTTTGTTGGAAGGAGGGAAGGAGCTGCTCTGTGCATTCTAAAAGGTTGGGCAGCATCCCTGGTTTCTACCCATTAGATGCCAACAGCTCCCAGTCCCCCACTGTGACAACCAAAAGTGTCTGCAGACGTAGCCAAACATCCCTTGCTGGGGGAGTGGTTTGTAGGGAGTGGGGGTTGTCCAGTTGAGAACCACTGGTTTAATCCATCGCTTTTTATTAGATGTCTAGAAAAATAGATGCATCAGTGGGTGTTGGGGGAGGAAAGAAATGGGGGCTTTGGAAGGTGACACAGGAATTGGCATTTTGACTCAGTCTTAAAAAACGACTTGCATTTTGAAGGTAGAAGATTGGCTGGAGTGTTAGAATTGTAGGAAAGGGAATTCTAGGCAAAAGAAATGACATGAACAATTGGGAGCAAAATGATTGATGCTAAATGGTTTTCTGTAACCTCAGTGTAGGGTACCCATAGCAAGGGAAGAGTCTGCAGAGATAGGAGGTGGATTACGGAGGCCTTGACTGCAAAGATGTGGAACATGGACCTTTCTTTCTGTGATGTGATCGCATCTTTGATTTTGAACAATGACTCGAGAAAGTGAGACCTGAGTGCTGGGAGATCGGCGAGGTGTCCACTGCAGGTGTCAGGGGGGAGGACACCTGACTGGGACACTGGGAATTGCAGAAAGAATCTTCTAGTGTCTTCATTTCGGTGCTAGTGGAAGGAATAGAAGAGGTCAGAGGCTGAGCAGCAGGGTTAATGAAGCTCTCTGACATATATCTTTGCATATTAAAAGAAAAACCGGTCTTCATTCGAGGAAAGTACCTTACCAGTGGGAATTTCAGGAGGCTGATACCCCTACAACCACACCCATGAGACAACTTCAGTGGGGTATTGGCAGCCAGAGTCCAATTATAGCAATTGCCTATAACAAATAGCACTGATGCTTGAGGTTAAAAAGGGAACTAATGCTTCCTAATGAAGACCGTTTAAATTTGCATTTGAAGGCAAGGTGGTCCACAGAGGAGCTGAAATGCTTTCAGAGGGAAGGTCACTGCTGCCACCCTTGACACCTCAGCTCCTAATCTTAGTAAGGGAACCGGAACTACCCTTTTATCTCAGGTCTGCTTGGAAGATCAAGCCAATCTGACTCTTTTGACAGCTACTGCCTTTTTTGGGTTGTTGTTTCCGAATTACTTGGTTTCACAGGTATCAAACTCATGAAGAGCAAAGAAGAGAGGAGAGAGACATTATTCAGAGACTTGGGAATTTGGGAGTTAAAGAGACAACATTTATAGATGGAGCCTCCCTAGAGGTAAGCTTGCAAACAACTTTTCCCCCTCCTCACTTTCAATTTTTACCTTACTACCCCATCCTCCTCATTAGTGAACTGTTGGGGGAAGTTCTGGTGAAAAGTGAATACTTCCTGATTTGAGTAAAAGAAGAAAAAAAGTACAGAAAGGAGATATGGTTTCGAGAGCAAAGGGGAATTGACTAAATGTGAAATCTTCGGTAACTGCATGAACTTGGGAGTCTCCATGTTGAGCCTCGAGCCGCTGAAGATTCTGGAAGGCCTGGTGGGGAGACACTCCCACGTGCCGATGGAGTGAGTCGGCCTGGATGGGAGAGTCTCCATGTGACATCTTCCACTGAGATTTCATTTTCTGGCCTGGCTTCCCACAAAGGCATGTTGCACAACTGACTGCCACGAGCTTAGGAACCTGTTCCATCGGTAGAGAGAAGGACAGCGACGTCTGAAGATTCTGGTGGCGTAAAGAATGCCGGCAGTGAATTGTGAATTGCTGCTTGAGAGGCTAAAACAGTAGCCAGGAGAAAATATGTGGTCGTTGAATTTCATCTCACCTCCTCTGAATGAAATGGGACAAGAGCCAGACACAGTTTAACACATGATTCTCGATCCACATACCCAAGGGGATTGAAAAAAAGAAAAAAGAATTTTCTACAGTTGTTTAGTCTTAGTCCTCAGAATTCATCTTTTCTTTCAACTCAGCTTTTATTTGGGCACACTAGGCCCAAATGCAATGGTGCGCTGCCCATCTGCTTGCAGGTGAGTGGAGATACAAGAGTGTGCGTCTCAATACTGCCCAATGCAAGTCCATGGTCACCATGCTAAGGGATTATGCCCACTGCCATGTCTGTGTGCAATAATAGTTTGATGATCAGGTAGGGTGCTGCTTTCTGAAAGCTATTAATAAATAAGTGACTCAGATACCAGATTTGACTTGGGAAAAAAAGAACAAATATTGGTAAGCTATGTCACAATCAACAAATGCTATTTTAATGTTCTCCCCATTGCCCAGAAGGCGAGCAGTCATTGGCTAAATAAAAGTCATGGGGTAAAAACCTAAATTTCTACATAGACTCAATCTGTGATTTGCTTATCATCACTAGGCTTTTGCTTGGGTTGGGGACCATGCCATTGGTTGACACATTGAGAACAGTGGTATCGCTAGGTGGTCAATTTTTTTTGTTCTTTTTTTTTTAAGTTGATTTTTTTTCAGGTGTATTTTTTAAAAAGATTTTATTTATTTTATTTATTTATTTGACAGACAGAGATCACAAGTAAGCAGAGAGGCAGGCAGAGAGAGAGGGAAGCAGGTTCCCAGCTGAGCAGAGAGCCTGATTCGGGGCTCAATCCCAGGACCCTGGGATCATGACCTGAGTGGAAGGCAGAGGCTTTAACCCACTGAGCCACCCAGGCACCCCAGGCATATTTATTTATCTGTTTATTTTTAATAATCTCTATACCCAGCATGGGGCTTGAACTCACGACCCCGAGATCAAGAGTTGCATGTTCTTCGTTTTGTTCTTTTAAAATTCTCTACATGTCAATTAGTCACTAAAATAAGTAAATCTTTTGAACTGTTTTCTTGTTCCTATGATATAACGGGATGCCTGAAGAGGACTAGATCTTGACTTCTTGCAACATGGAAAACTGTCATTTAGAAGATTAAAGGCACTTTACGCCTGTTGGAAGGAGCCTACAATCTGTCTTTGATAGAGATCGGTCTGGAGGATGCTATTTTGTGGTCCTGTTCGGCAGGCCCAGATACCAACAATAATGATGTCTAGCACTTACATGGAACTCACCATGTACCAGGCACCCTTCTAAGTGCCTTACATACATTAATAATTTAAATCCTCAAATGGCCCTGTGTTGTGATATCCCCATTGTCCAGATGAGGAGACTGAGGCACAAGGATATTAAAGACATTGACTGGCAATACACAGTAGCGCCGAGGTCCAAAGCTGGACTGATGCCAAATTCTACACTCCTAATATCATGCCTCCTCTTAAGATAACTATGTTGGGGCAGACAAGGGTGTTGCCAATCAAAGGGACATGCACCGACCAGGACTAGCTTGTGGAATATGGACTCCCAGGGATTCCCAGAAATAAGTGGGCAAGGCTGAAGCATGGAGAAGAGAATCTGAGCTCCACATTTAAGTAAGATGGTGATTCAGGCCACCATAGGAGCATTAAAGACTGGCCAAGTTGAGGATATCTGAGTTACCTACGTTCTTACAGTCTAAAATCTGAACTATACTACTTATTTCTAAGCTGTGATCACAGGAGATGATCGATGTAGGAAAAGAATACAACTTATTATGTATCTGCTTATTCAATCAATATTTATTGAGTGTCTACTGTCCTGTCTGCACCGGATAGCCACATGAGGCAGAAGACCCTAGATCACTCCTCTGAAGGGACAAACATCCTGAGCTGCAAGTCTGGAAGCTCTGGTTTCCCAAGGTCTTCTTGGCAAGTGCCAGTGGCTCAAGGATGGCCTTGCTTTCTCTCTCCTCTCTGCTGGCACTTTTGTCCAGAGCATTCTCAGGAGTTCTAGACATGGCCACCCAAAAGTGAATGGTGGTCCCTGGCAGAACCGGGAGAAGCTGAGGGAACCCACAATGCAGAGGGGCTCTTGCCCATGGAGTGCAAGGAGGAGGGAGAAACTCAGGAAACACTTACCAAAAAACCTTCCCTTCGCCACTACCTTTACCTCTGCAGATCTGGGAATAGTACCCGACCTGATAAGGAGCTGTTTCCTCTTCATTTATTCCACACAGTGCTGATGTTCCTATGTTTTACTACAGAAATATTAGTGTGTTTGATTGGGCGGAGTCCACCCGGTCCTACCAGGTGTGAAAAGGTATGATCTGTGCTCTAGATGACTCTGCCAGATGCCTTTTGTTTGCCCAGGCCCACGGTCTGCCTTTCATCGCCTTGCTCTGGTCCTGGGAGACCAGCCGTGTGGATCCTTCCATGGGCGCCGCTTGCTCTCCAGCTTCTGCTCAGAATCGGCCAACAGGAAGCAGAGATTTGAGGTTGGAGACAGCAGGAGAGAGAGATGGGGTTATTTATGCCCCTGGCTGCCCTGCTACCGGACCATGGGGAGACAGTGGCTCAGTTCCTCTAGGAAAGGCCACAGCTTTTTGTGAGACAGCCTCTCCTGGAGCCACAGTCACAGTTCTGTCTGGATTCCAGTAAGCACCCCTTCCCCTATCCCCTCCAGGCTATGAATTACCAATGCGAGGCAATCCTTAAAATATAAGATACAATTATAGGACAGAAGGCATCATCTAAAAACTGTCTAGGTGGTCGAGAATGGCAGAATACGAGCAACTGTGGCTTGGAGTGTGGAGATGGTCATTTATTGTGTTGAGAAGAAAAAGGCAAGAAAAGAAGGGAGATCCAACTAAGTTCAGAGAATGATCATTTATTGAGCATCTATGACGAGCCCAGTTCACCTACAGGTATCATCTTGCTCATTTCGCCCAACAGCCCCGCAAATGCTATTATTTATTCCTATTAGAGGATAGGGGCTTGGCTGTGCTCATACAGCTAGGAACCATGGCTAGTTAAGTGGCAGAGCCTGAATTTGACCACGCACCTCAGGACAGGACAACAATTGGAGCTTCTGCCCTGGGCACCACTCAGGACGAGGATATCCCTCCCCAGCACTGTTGGGCTAAAGGAAGTGTGCACAAGGCAAAGGAGGCTGGGGTATCACAATGATGGAGTCCAGGTACTGGATCCTTCCCTACTTTGGCAGAGTGTGAGCCAGCGGAAAGGGGCCCAAGGTACCAGGACTAGGGGAGAAATCACTGCTCCGAAGGGTGAAAACATGCAGAAAGAGAGCAAGCTCTGAAAATTAACCTCAAGTACATCTGTGAAGACTTGTCTGCCTACTTTCAACCCTATCAGACAAATAAGAGGGAAGATCTTTATTTTGGTTCATTGTTTAATGGAAACTGTGAACGTGAGGACTACTAGCCCTCCTGATACCTGGGAACGTCGGCAAACTTTATTTTATAGAAGCTTTGCACTGAGAGGCTCTTAAATGGGACACCATTACCCTTTAGAACCAACAGTCGAAGAGTGGTCTTATGTTTTCAAGAAGGAATTAGCAAGTACTTCTTCCATGAAGAACTCATACTGTTCTTCAGACGATAGCACCTAGAATTTTAAGTGTGTGGTAGATTAGAACCCAGCTTTATAATCAGACGGAACTGGATCCAAATTCTAGCTCAGCTAGGAAGTAAGTGAGGGAATAGGTTGGCTATGTGCAAGACAGATACAAAAATAAAGGTTTCCACAAGAAAGAGGTCTATTTTTTTTTCTTCCTCACTTAATAGCCTGAGGTGGGTAGCCTAGGAATGGCATAGCTGGAGGGTACACTCTGACGCTGTAGGGAACCACTCCTCCAATTTAGCTGTTTCACCATCCACACAATGATGTCTTCAACTGTAAGGCACAAGATGTCTCATGGCTTCCTCGATTGTCTCAAGCAGCAGCGTGGTAGAAGAGGGGGTGGGTGGGGAACCTCCTCCCCTTTAAAGGCAAGTTCAGGAAGTTCCCCATACTGTTCCATTTCCCTTCATGCCCCCATTGGCCAGATCTTAATCTCAGGTCTGTACCCAGCCTCAAGGGAGGCTGGGAAATGAAGTCTTTACTCTAAAAGGCAATATGCCCAGAAAATCAGAGGTCCTGGTTGCTATGGGGCCAGCTGTGTGACTTCAGGCTAGTTAGTGAACTTCTGCATCTCAGTTTCTGCATCTGTAAAATGGGAATCATAAAAGTCTGCTTTGTAGAGTGGAAGTGATGATTAAAGAGGAATGTGCTTCAGCACTCAATAAAGGTAGCTATAATTATAATTGGTAAGCTCATGTATGTATCCTTTAAAAACCTTTCTGGTTAGGGTTTAGTGACCAAAAAAGTTATGTGCCAACAATGAAAAGCAAAAAGTACGTTCCACATTATTCCTAGGAGGAAAGGAGTTGGTGGTGGCTCTGATTTCTTTTCCCACTCACTAGCTTGTGGAACAAGGATGGTGGGAGATGGAGGAGAGGAGCCGAGTGTGGCCCCATCTTCCGCTGCCCAATTATGCCCAAAGCTTACCTTTCATCTCTAAAACTCATCGAGCCAGTTTCAAGCCAATGTATGCCAACTCCCCACACAGAGCTCTTGCTTCCATTCTCCACAGCCTGGCCCCCATCCAGCCCACATTTAGCTGGAAGTTAGAAATGAATTATGATTAGAAAATAATTTTTACCATTGCTCAGTTTGCCTTTTCCTGGCTTTGTTTCTCGAGGCTGGGTGAGAACACAGGTGCTGCATCAGACAGGAGGGAGAAACTTCTTTCTTCCCGAAGTATGGCTTAGAACCTTGTTGGGGAATGCATTCACTCTAGGATGTGGCTGATCCGTTTTAAAAGAACCCTATAAAATATCTGGAGTTAAGAGAAGCTTCCTGAGCATCTCTGAGGGGTAATTAGTGGTGTGGCTTATAAAATACCCGCCCTCCATACCTGTGGTCTGAAAGGCACTCTTGTTTTCAACTCAACTCAAAGTCAGCATTCACGTGTTGCAGCCTCCTGCGTGCCCAGCTCTCCCTGCCGAGGCATCCTTGGTCTGTTTTTGTAGTTGAGCTACCTGAGCCTGCCCTTAGCCCAGTTCGACCTCAGAGTTCTGTTGGCAATTCTTACTGCCTTTCAGGACATTGTTTCCTTGCCCTATTCCTCCTGATGGAAGGAATTATCTCCTTAACTTCATCACTACATCTGGCAGCAAAGACTGAGAGCCCAGGGCAGTTAAAAACATGCATATATTTTAGATCGACAGGGGTTCCAAGTTCTTCTTCTTGGCTGTAAATCATCAGAGACTGTCCCAGCTGGAAGGGTTCCATTCTTAACACACAAAGATGCTAATGAAAGATATTATAAGTCAATAGCTTTTCTTACTTCCCTCTCTCTTTCTTCTCTCTACCTCCCTTCCTCCTTCCCACTCTCCCTCTTTCCCTCCCTTCCTTTCTTTCCCACTTTTTCTTCGCTTTCATTCTTTCTTTGGGTATACATCCATCACTGTGATTGCAATAAACAGTCCAAGGTTTTGGGGTTTTCGTGAACTAAGGTTTACCAATCCTAGCTAATCACTATTTTGTTCTCACTACAGTAAACTTACTTGTTGCCCTCTGCACAAAAGGGAGCCAAAATGAATTCAACTCCACACTCTGGTTATCCACAATGAGGACCTATCCCTTGACGTGCATCACTTACAGCAAAAACTTTGGTTTTCCAAATTGATTCAATGTCTCTTGATTCCATCTGGATAATAGACGTTGCAATGTCAAACCAAGTCAGCTTCGTTTTTGCGAGGAGTAAGGGCCATGTGCAGAATTGAAACCATTCCTTTCCAATGTCATTTATTTTTTGGCAACAGTTTTGGGAATCTCCATGGGTGATATGAGGAAAATCAGCACAAGGCAGCAAAGATTTCCTCCTCTGAATCCTTTCATCTTTCTTTTTAAAGATTTTATTTATTTATTTGACAGAGATCACAAGTAGGCAGAGAGGCAGGCAGAGAGAGAGGAAGGGAAGCAGGCTCCCCACTGAGCAGAGAGCCCGACGTGGGGCTCGATCCCAGGACCCTGAGATCAGGACCTGAGCTGAAGGCAGAGGCTTTAACCACTGAGCCACCCAGGTGCCCCACCTTTAATCTTTTTATGTTGATTCTTTGCCACCCAAACCTAAGGCAATAACTTGGCTTAAATATAATTGCCATGCACTACCATAACCTGTTGCTAGGTGTGGTTTCCAAACAGTTTTTATTTCCTATGTATGCCCTTTGATAATAAAACAACATGACCCTTCTAGTAATTAGTAATGCTTTTCAGCAATCACTCATGGAAGGAATTGGCATAACCCTGCAAGTCTAGTTATGTTCCAAATAAGAATTTGTTCATAGATATTTATTTATTTATTTATTTAATAATGGAAGGTGTTATAGACATGGAGCGATATTATACTTCCCAACACAGAAACCAACAGAAGCTCATTTGGAAAGCTCCTCATTCTGCTGTTAGACTCAAAAGCAAAAACCTAGAAAAGAGCAGTCTGTATTTTTGAAAGTTTGCTTATTAAAGAAAAATGTCTTATTTCTTCAAAGAAACATTAAACAGAACGTAAAAGATTCTGGGTCACGTGAAAGGACTACGAAATGGCTCTTCTAAACTCACAGAAATTGGCTGCAACTATTTTCTTTCTTATTCTAGGAAAAAAGAAGACCTTTTTCTATGATGTGTTAAAATAGCTCAGAAGGCATTATTCAAAGAATGGGGAAAAACATTGCGTTTTCGGTGATTTTAGTATTGAAAAGTTTGCAGGAAATGTTCATAATTTAAACTGAAGTGAAAGAAAGTAAAATGCAAAATATCATGAGGCTTTTTTTGTAAAAACTGGAAACATTTATATTAAAAAATTGAAGAAACACACACCAAATGTTAGCATTTGTTTTCTCTGGTTGTTGAGACCCTTTGGTGGTAAGGTTTACCTTCTTTATTCTTTTGTGCCGCTTTCCATTTCCACAGCGATTAGATTACATTTCTTAAGGGAAATGATGATTTTAAGAAAATAGAGTAAAATAATGGATGGCCTTCTCTCCCAACAGAAATAAAATTGGGGAAAAAACTAGAAAAACGCGTTGCTTTGGGAAAGTGAAACTTTGAATGTATATTTTTTTCTTCTTTATTCTAAGAGTTAGCAAACTTTTCTGTAGAGGGCCAGACAGTAAATATTTTATGCATTGTGGGCCATATCCACCTGCCATTATTGTACAAAAGTAGATGTATACAACACATAAACGAATGAGCGCAGTCGGGTTCCAATGCAACTTCGAATATTGACACTGAAATTCGAATTTCATATGTTATAAACCATCATTCTTCTTCTGATTTTTTCTCTATCATTTAAAAATGTAAAAACCTTTCATAGCTTGTGGGTCATATAGAAACACCTTCAGTCTATCCTTTGCCAACTGTTGGTCTATTTCATTATTTTATATTTCCCCCAAAAATGTAAAATAGATACCTTAATTTTTTCCTAGTTTTTTTAACTTTAAGAATTTTAAGAATATCAAAAAATTTAAAAATAAATGCATATACTCAGATCACTCATATGATAAGAGTTTACTCCCGTGGGTGGGAGCCAAGGCCAGCTCTGCCTGTCCACGTGAAATCCCAGGTCTGGGAGGTCAAGGTAAACAGGAGGTTAGAATCTAAGTCACAGCTGGTGTGGCTTTACTGTGCTGATGAAAGGGAAAGGGGTCTTACCGAACAAACCTGGCCACGTCAGAGACATCAGAAGCCACTCTGCTCAAGGGATCTAGCAACGGTTCTGTGACATTTCTTGAAGCTTCCTCAGGACCTCATTGTGGAGGAAGCAATAATTCCCCTGTGGTCACCATGAGGGCTGAACCAGGGGCACTTTCCCCACTCGCATGAGTCAGAAGTAACCCCACAAGGGTACCTCACTGGTTCAAAGAGGATGTTGTTTACAGGAGAGGGGATAGATGAAGCCAGAGGCCTGAGCGTGGTTCAACGTCAGTAATTCTGTGGTCCTTCTAAGTGACTCTTGTAGGCTGTGGTGATTTGGGGGTGGGCCGGAATAGAGCTAGACCCCCCACTTGTTTGTTTTTCAAGTGTTAACAGACTGTTTTGCTGAAGGCTTGCTTATTCCTGGAGTCTTTTGTTATTGTTGCTTTTGTTGTATTTAAAAAAATGAAAGACTTTTTTTTTCTTTTCCTCCTTTAACTGTCTCATTACCTAAATCGGGAGAAAACAGACCAATTTTGGCAAGATTATCGGTAACTGAGGAAGGAGGGACAGTGGGTATCTTGGGGGGAGGGTGGGGAGCTCCATCGTGAGAGACTGTAAAGGCTGTGAAGCCAGCCGAGAGGATGTCTCAGGGAAGGCAAGGCTTGTATGTCAAATCATCAATCAATACGTCTATCACAAAGCCCTCATTCAATACTTACTGAGCTCTGGATCTCTAGGGCCCCTGGTACATTCCAGGAGCTCTCCACATTTTTGATCAGACAGTCATAGTATGCTTCCAGGGCTGATGGGAGGTCAGTGGAAAAGTACAGGGAACTTTCTTTCTTTTTTTTTTTTTAATGTTATTTTACAACATATTGAAGACTCCAAATTTTGCTTATCCAAAGGGGGCTCTTATAGGTGACATTATAGAACTAATTAACATCCCTTATTTGTGTAATGAATTGTTTCTTACTAGTCCAGGTTAAAAAAACTGAAGCCTCTCCCTAGGTTTCCTATTTTACTTGGTAAAGAAAGGCTCCCCACCATATGAAGGCACACCTTTTAAGGACTTGAACAGGAGGATGAGTCTGACTCATGTGCTGTGGGAGGAGTCTGGAGTCTGGACTTTGGAATTCCGGATGTCCTACAAGTGATTTGTGTTAGAGTTTCTCTGTGGCTGGTCTCCAAAGGATCACCCTGTGCCAGATGGCCATCAGGATACCCCCTGGCAGGAGACCTGGGTTGGAGTGTGACCTCCAGGGGCTGAAGAGCTGAAAGCATCATAAATGTCCTCTCAGTTTGACAGATCTGCTCTTTCATTCTGTGTTAAACCAGCAAGAGCTGTAGGTAATCACTGGAGGGAAAGCAGTAGATTTAGGGGATCGGGCCCCTCCAGGCTGTGGGTGTGGGTTGGGTGGCCAGGTGGCCAGACACCAGGATGTTTAGAATGCTTCAGATTTTGTCCTCCTGCAGGCTGAGCATTGTCTCTTGCTGGCTGACAGAGGACAGCACTTCTTAGGGATAAGGGACATTTCCACCTGGAGCTACGTCATTTTTCTCAACATCAAAACACTTTGTAAGTGCATGTCCCTGGAGTCACAAATTGGAAAATTTGACTTGTTTGGCAGAAATTGATTGTACAGTTTTTTTCATGGTTACTTTATTTCCGTATAATGTAAATTTCACTGTGCTGTCCAAGGTATTTCCAACGTCACATGATGCCCAGCAAGTAGTGTGTACTTAATGAATATTTGCTCAAACAAGAATGAGGTTCTTATAAAATTAACTATACTCTTACCATGTGATCCAGCAGTCACATTCCTTGGTATTTACCCAAAGGAGTTGAAAACTTATGTCCCTACAAAAACCTGCACACGAGTATTTATAGATGCATTATTCGCGATTGGTCAAACTTGGAAGCAACCAAGATGTCCTTCAGTAGGTGAGTGGATAAATGAATCGTAATATAGTCAGAAAGGGAATATTACTCAGCGCTGAAAAGAAACGAGCTATGAAGCCATGAAAAGACAAAGAAGAACTATAAATGCATATTCCTTCGTGAGAGAAGCCGATCTGAAAAGGCTACATGCTGTATGATTTTACATATATGACACTCCGGGAATGGGAAAACTGTAGGGAGAGTAGAAAGGTCCATGGTTGCCAGGGGTGGGCAGGGAGGGATGAATAGCTGGAGCACAGGGGATCTTTAGGGCAGTGAAAATACTCTGTGTGATACCATAATGATGGTTACATGTCGTTCTACATTTGTCTCAACCCATAGAATGACAACGCTGGGAACAAATCCTAACGCCGACGGTGAACTTGGAGTGTTGATGGAGGATGTGTCAGGGGTAGGCTCGTCAGCTGTAACAGCGAGGGGGCTCCTTTGGTGGGGGCTGTTGATAATAGGGAGATGAACCCTGTGTGGAGGCAGGGGCTGTAAGGCTCTTCCCTTCCATTTTGCTGTGAACCCTAAACTGCTCTAAACAGAGGTCTTAATTTTAAAAAAAGCAAGCAAGTACATGATTACATAAGTGAGGCTATGGCAAAACCGTAACTTACCCACGGGATTGTTGGAAGCATCATCAACGAAATGACAGTTTTTCAAAGGTCCCTATTGGTAGGGCGTGACTCAGAAATCTTCAGAGAATTTTTCCTGAAGATCAGATATTCTGTCATAGGAATCAGTCACTTCTTTCAGTCCCCCAAAAACAATCTTGCTGAAGCTTTAGGCAAAGAAGAGCCCCGGAAACAGCCCACAGCTCTGATATTACCTACCATTTCCTATTTGTCATTGTCGCAGCTCCTGGCCCTAATTGCTCCATCCTGTCTGGCCAGAGCTCACGCTCTAGACGGCCTGCCTTCTTCAGTGACCGTCCACGTTTACACTAGAGTAGAAAGCACTTCCTGGCTGGCTCCTTGCAGACAAGGAGCCTCTGTTCGCCTTGGGGCCTGGGGAGGAAACAGCCTCCGACTGTCCCCGGGGCTGAGTGACTAGCCCCAGCTCCACGAGAGCAGACTTTGACACCCATATTTCTGAGCACTGGATGGGGAAGCAAACCAATCAGTTAGGATATTGCCAGCCTTTTGAAAAAGCAGCACTTAGCGATAGTGTTTACAGGCTCACGTTTAAGAAAACAAAAATGCCTGTCTTCCAAGAATTCCTTTTTTTTTTTTTTAAGATTTTATTTATTCATTTGTTAGAGAGAGAGAGAGCGAGCACAGGCAGACAGAGAGGCAGGCAAAGGCAGAGGGAGAAGCAGGCTCCCTGCCGAGCAAGGAGCCCACTGAGCCACCCAGGCGTCCCCCAAGAATTCCTTTTAAGTGGTTTGCAAAGGTGTGTCCTTCCTAAGTAAAGAGCTTTTGGCAGAAGCTCGAGCTAAATAATGGCGGGGTCTTGTTATGGCCCTATTTGACTTCAGAGGTTGTGTTTGTGTCCTGCTTGAAGCCTTTAAAAATACTGTCGGTACATTTGGGATTACACTAATTTACTTGGCTCCTATTACAAAAGAAAAAGGTAAGAAAAGAAAGAAAAAGAAAATGAAGAGAGTATTCTTGTCTGACTTAGAGGTTAGTAAATGGAGTGTGGCAGGTTTGCTGGGCTTAAACTGATTCAAATCCTTCTTTGAATCAGGGTCAAACTGGGCCTTTTGTTAGGGGTGATCCTGAGGGCCCTCCGGCTAGGGAGGTGAGGAGTGACAAGTGTTCTAGGGCCCTAAGTTGCTATTGTCTTGCACACAAGCTCCAGCCATAGGACTGTTTTCTTCCATGGGGGGAAGCTGGATCAAGAGGGAGGACGGAGCGGGTGGGGGAGGCCGGGAAGGGCTGGTGCAGCCATTTAGGCCTGACCATCCCTTCCTGCTCCCAACTCCCACCCCACTCACCCAGAACCTTCCTGCTGACCCGGAGAGGGCCCAGAAGGGACGCGCTTTGGGGCAGGACCAGGAACCGGCAGTGGCCCGCGGGAGCCCAGGCCATTTTCTAGGCGACTCGCTAATGAGAACTGACTGGGGCTCCGAGGAGAATACAGGCCGGCCTGGGTTCCGCCCTCCATGCTAATGAAGAAGGCAGTGAGGTGGATAATTAAGGGCAGTGATGTGAATAATTCCACACCGATAATCCAAAGGTAATGAAATGCATTATGAGTTTGGGGGACAGCAGATTTGCTTTACCAGCCAAGGCTGCTTATGATAAAATGAGCTTTGCCTTTTCTAAGCGCAGACCAGCTGACTCTGGGAGGAGCTGGACGCGATGGGGAGGACCCAGGGGTTGCAGGAGGGGCCGCGCTGGGACGAAGAATTCATTAGGCCATTAAAAACAACAACGCGTGGGCTCTGGGAGACACCCACCTCGGATTTGAAGGGGGGAAAAGAAAAGAAAGACAGACGCAGGCACACAGAAGAGTCTGACCAACCACAGCCATGTATAAAACAAACAAAACGAACACCAAACAAACCAAAAGGGTAGAAGATACACTGCAAGGAAAGACACAGGAATGTTCTTCTCCTTGGTAGTGTTCGAGAAGGGAAATGGAGGTGATTTCTTTCCTTCTTCTCTCTGCTGTTGTTCTCTGAATTTTCTTCTGTGAGCTTGGATCACTTTCATCCTGAAAAAGGGGAACGCGCTTAAAAAAAAAAAAGAGGAATTTTACTTGGAGTTCTTCCCATAATGCCACAACTTTTTGACTCATGTGGATGGGCAGGGCAGCCAGCCAGGCTGGATTTTACTGTAGATGTTGTGAGGAGGTCCCAGCAGCCCTCTTCTGGATAGAAAGATTTTCTCTGTCAAATTCAGACTGTGAATCTCCCTGGTCCTGCTTTTCTGAGAGCAAAAGACACAGCGACAGCTTTTGGCTACATGTTTTCCTTAGGGTATAACCGATTCCTACCATATGTAGTAGCTTTCTGGAACCTCGACTGGGCTGTGTTTCTTCCCTGTGTCTTCTGGTTTTCAAACTAGTTATGAAAATAACACCGGCAAATTGGATGGATTCTTGATTTCACAAAGTCACGGGGCTGGCCAATCTGTGGGGTTTCCAGTGGATCTCTGGGAGGAGATGACTGATCATTTCTCACTCTTACTAAGAAGACAAGTTGTGGGAGACTTGGTAGCAAATTCTTTATTTTATAAAGATTTCTGGTTAATGAGAAGGATCCGTCACCTAGAACTAAAATCCGTATTTCCTTCTACAAGTGTTTGGGTTTGAAAACATTCAAAAAGTCAGGAACTCTGAATATTTTGTTCTCACCACATTGCTTATGGTATGAGATTGGCCAGATGTTTATGCTGCTGTTGGCCATGACCTTGTTTAGGGTTGGTTGGGTGTTACCGGAGAGTAGGATCTCTTGGTTTTACTGAGTTGAGTTGATTGAAATACTTACTGTAATCTTGCAATATCATCCAAATTTTCAGGTTTTGTCCTAATAACGTACACATTTGCGCTAACGTATATCACACTTCTATACCCTATAATGTGTGTGTGTATGTGTATATGCTATAATGTGTACATATATATATAACGTATATCACACTTCAATATGCTATAACCGAGAAATGATGACATCTATACCTCAAAAATTATTTTTTTTAAAGATTTTATTTATTTATTTGAAAGACAGAGATCACAAGTAGGCAGAGAAACAGGCAGAGGGAAGCAGGCTCCCTGCTGAGCAGAGAGCCCGATGCGGGGCTCGATCCCAGGACTCTGGGATCATGACCTGAGCCGAAGGCAGAGGCTTTAACCCACTGAGCCACTCAGGCACCCCGATACCTCAAAAATTATTAAAAGACTTAAATGAAACGTGGGATGTGATTCATACAGACAAGCAGGCGTAACCGAGTTACAGTGCTCACTGGGAAGAAGCCGAAGGATGCCTGGGCAACCTGCAGCCCCTCTGGGCACTTCCTTATAAAGTACCTTAGGACATTAAGTGACTTATACTGTGCTGAGATATAGCACAGTGATATTGTTTTGTTTTTGAGGGATGGACGGTTCAAAAAACGACTTTATCGGGAAGAAGTTATAAAACTCTGGGTATGTGAACTCCAAAGCTGCCAACTATCAAAAAAGGAAAATGCTGAAATAGAAACTTAAAAAGCCTTTCCTGTTTCATCCCTTGAAACCTGTGACTTGATCCCATGGGTTTGGCGGGCATTCTGTTCTCATTGTCCCCCCCATATTTCCCAGGGTAGAGTGTGGAGCACCTGGAGAGCAAGGCTCCAGGTTTTCCAAATACTTTTTTTTTTTAAATACGTCTTTTATAATGTATTCTTAGTTGAAGGGATTGACTGATACTTGCTTTTAAGCAAAAAAAGTTTTTTTGAGTATTGAAATTTTTTATTCTGGTGTCTCCAGAATTGACCGTGGAAATAACAAGTTTCTACATTTAAGAAGTTTTATACCAATTTCATGAATTGTACTTTCCATAAAAGTCAAAAGGAGATGTTCTGCAGAGAACAAAAGATATACCAAGCAGTAGTATGATGTGAAAACCCTTGTTCATGGGGGAATAGCGAAGATTTCAGTTTGGTATTCTCTAAGCCCAAGATTGTAAACTACTTTTAACTACACAGAAGCTCTAATGACATAGAGAGTTTTGTGTAGAAACCCTTGTGCCTCTGCTCGGCACATTTTCTTTCTTTTTTTTTTTTTTTAAGATTTTATTCATCTGACAGAGAGATCACAAGTAGGCAGAGAGGCAGACAGAGAGAGAGGGAATCAGGTTCTCTGCTGAGCAGAAAGCCCAATGCAGAGCTTGATCCCAGGACCCTGAGATCATGACCTGAGCCAAAGGCAGAGGCTTAACCCACTGTGTCACCCAGGCGCCCTCATTTTCTACTTTTTAATACATGAAATTCAGCCAGATACCTGGGAGAGGTTGTGCAAGACTATTGTGTTTACAAGAAAGGCACACACACACTTCCCTCACATCTTCAACAAGGAAAGGTATTCTAACACTACAGAACTGAGTAAGAATGCTAGCTTCGGTGGCAGCTGTTAAGTCCTAGAAGCACAAAACTACACCAGAATGGGCAAATACGACCAAGTAAAATTCAATTGTTAAAGTCGCAACCATGACAAGGCAGCCACATCCGCCTTCCAGAGCTGTGTCCCTTGGCCACCACTGACTGGATTGGGAGGGGGCGCTGGACCCAAGGACAGTCATTTGTCAGGCTGATTAATGGTATATGAGGTTATGCCCTCTGACGGCCTATCGGGAATACTGGAGGCTCCCTTTCCCAGTCCGCTCTCTGGGTGAGCTGGACCTCTTGATGGACGTGGAGAGTCCGTTAGCAGGAGTAGCAGATGTAGCTGAGTCCCTGAAGGGGCGATAGTTTTTTTCTGCCCAGCTTCTTTTCTTCTACTTTTTTTCTTCCGGAAACAGCCCATACAACCTTCTGGCCGTAGCGACCCAAGCCAGGTCAGAGGCCTTTCTCAGCTTCTTCTCATTGGATTCCCTTACTTCACTGGGAAAGACTCTATGAACCAGCCCATGCCCACAGGGGTCTGACAGGTAACTTCTGTGAGGAGCTGCCAGGCGGGGATAAAAAAACAAAAAATGGGGCTGGGGAGGGCCTGTGACCCAGGAGAAGGCTTGTCTTCCCAAGGCAACCGTATCAGAGAATTGACGCCTATCCTGACTAGTAAATTAAACAAGGTCTGATGTGGCCTTCATGGGGGCTTTGCCCCCTGAGATCGTATCAACTCATAAGCCTGAGCTGCATTCACTCACCCCAGCGATCAACTTTCCTCAAGAAAAGGGATTGTGGCCAGAGGCATTTTATACAGAGGGTGTTGTAGGATGAATGCTTGTGTCCCCCTCAGATTCATGTGTTGAAATCCTAACCCCCAAGGTATTTGGAGGTGGGGACCTTCGGGAGGTGATTAAGTCATAAGGGTGGAACCCTAATCATGAATGGGATTAGTACCATGAAACCGGGGCGTCTGGGTGGCTCAGATCTTGATCTGTGTTGTGAGTTCAAGCTCGTGTTGGACTCCATGCTACTTAAAAAAAGAAAGGAAGGAAGGAAAGAAAGGGAAGGAAGGGAAAGAAGGAAAGGAAGGAAGAAACAAACAAATGCAGGAGAGCGCCCTCATGCCTTCCACTGAGTGCAAACACAGTGAAAAGCCATATCAGTGAACCAGGAAAGGAGACACCAACAAATCTACCAGCATCTTGATCTTGGACTTGCTAGCATCCAGGACCATGAGAAATAAATTTCTGCTTAGAAGCCACTCAGATATTTCATTATAGCAGCCCAAAGACAGAAGGGTTACTCTGTGCTTAACGTATTTAAGTTGTATCAAAGATGGAAACCCTAGAGGAAAAGATTGAAATATTTGACTGAATAATGAAAGTAAAAATAAGTTAAAAAGTAAATTACAGGGGCACCTGAGTGGCTCAGTGGGTTAAGCCTCTGCCTTCGGCTCAGGTCAGATCCCAGGATCCTGGGATCGAGCCCCGCATGGGGCTCTTTGCTCAGCAGGGAACGTGCTTCCCCACCCTCTCTGCTTGCTTGTCTGCCTACTTGTGATCTCTCTCTCTTTATCAAATAAATAAATAAAATCTTTAAAAAAAAGTAAATTACAAGGCAAATGATAAATTGTAACAAGTAGTTCCAGTAGACTTTTTGATGCTGCCAACTATAGCTGAGTGTTAACCCTATGCACCATTTTTCTTTCTTTTTCAGCTGTATATCTTATCCAGGCCAGCAGACCTGGACAGCTTTCTCTGTGAGGTGACAGCATGTCCCTTAACCTGTGGGTCTTATGTTCTACTCCATCAGAGCAACTGATCGCACAGATTAGTCTGGTCTTAAGACCGGGGGTGGGGAGAGAGTTAAGTATTTGATTTTTTGAAATTTTATTGTCAATTCTATGTTATCCCCACCCGGACTCTCAGATAATGTTTATGGAAGGGAACTTTGAAAATGTAAGTTTGTTTGATATGATTTGCTCTTCTTGGATTACAACAACAAAATGCCGCTGGCCGATGGGGAATGATGACTTCATTGCCACTGTGTCCCTGGGTCCGAGTCATATAGCATTGGAAAGACAATTATACCTCTTTGCAAAAACGAATGATTCTCTGCAAGTATGTAGTTTAAGTGAGCTCAGTTTGGATAAGGTTCCCAAATTCTCTGCTCTTCTTTGTGGTATCCTTAACCTAAGAGAATAACGAAAACACCTAGGTCTTAAACTGGCAACATTATTTTCTAGCTGTGGTCTCCTTTGTGACCCAGGAAAGCCCCTAACTTAGAGATTTACCTCATAAGAACTAAACATCCTAATTATTAGTACGGAGTAATACAAACCCATTGTTTTACTTTGGAATGTGCTAGATCTTGTAACATCATCTACAACATCATGGAACTTGAACAGCTTTTGGTAAATGGACTATGAACTGGACAACAGGAACACTGTTTTAAGGAAACGTGGCTGCAGAATATATGCTCACAGGGGAATTCTCGCTGACGGGGATTACTTACTGCGGTGTTCTTGAATAAAGATTATTTAAGAGACATAAAGCAGGGACGCCTGGGTGGCTCAGTTGGTTAAGCGGCTGCCTTCGACTCAGGTCACGATCCCAGCGTCCTGGGATCGAGTCCCACATCTGGCTCCTTGCTCGGCAGGGAGCCTGCTTCTCCCTCTGCCTCTGCCTGCCTCTCTGTCTGCCTGTGCTCACTCTCTCTCTCTCTCTCTAACTAATAAATAAATAAAATCTTAAAAAAAATAAAAAAAAAGAGACATAAAGCAAGGAAACTGGAGGGCAAGCAGAGGAAATCATTACTTCTTGGTGATAGGTAAGGTAGGGCTAATCATGTCGTGGAGCCCTTCAGATGATCACCTTGGGTTGTGGGGTCCTTAGTGCCAGCATCCAGGAAGATGGGGGGAGAGGGGAGCAAATCCCAAAGATGAAAAAAAAAAACTCTTTGTTCTGGTCATGATGTTGTATAGTAAGTCATCCCAAAATTTAATGGCATAACACAATTCATTATTATCTCTTGCGATGCTGTGGAATGGCCTAGCTGTCGAGCTGGGGAGAATACAGCATCACTGTCCATGACCTTGTCCCGTGAGAGCTTGGGCTTCCTTACAGCATGGTGATCTCAGGGCAGCCTGATTTATTTTCTTCTCTATGGTGGCCAGCTTCTGCCAGAGCAAGTAATCTAGAAAGTCAGGATGGAAGTTGCTAGTCCTGTTGAAGGTTAGCCCCAAACTGGCATAGTATTACTTCTGCCATTCTGTGTTGGCCATTGGCTGGTCACAGGCCCACCCAGATTTAAAAGGAGGGGAAATTAATCACACCTCAATGGGAAGAGAGGCAGAGAATTTGCCGCCACCTTTAATCCATTCCCATCACTAAGGTGATCTTGAAAGGTGAAAGAAGAACCCAGTTAAAGTCCAAGGAAACTAAGTAGCAAAAGGATAGCTTTTTCCTTTTTACTATGTATCTTTGTTGCTTCAGTAATCGGAGAAGGATATGAGGAATTTGGAGATGTTTCAGAGAGGAGAGGACCCTACAGAGATGATTGAAAAGTTGGGAAGTGAGACCTGTAGAAAGGAATGAAAATAAGTAGGATCAATTTGGCCTGAAGCAGGGAACACAGAGGAGTAGCTGAATAATCTTCTGAAAATACAGAATGGATATTATGAAAAAGATGCCTGACCACTGAAAGGTGAGCTAAAGGGACCAGGCCAGAAACACTAAAGAATTTCCCACCAAGTAATGGGCACCTCTGTGACTGTTTTCTGAAGCTGCTTGAGAGAGAACCCATTTTATAGCTCTGCAAAGGACTTAGGATTCGTTTTACTGAAAATCGAAATGTTAGACCAGATCGTCTCTTTTTTCGGTAACACAATCATTTTTTTTTGAATAAAACTTTATATAAAACAGATGAAGGGGGGGGTTGTTTGTGTTGAAGTGAGAGCCTGCCAGAGCCACACTTGGTCTTCTCCCATCCCTTATCTCCCCAGGTGGCCCCCAGAGTCACTGAATGAGACACAGGAATCTGGCTTAAGATAGTTCGAAAATAATTAAAACAGATAGAGTTCCCAAACTATTCTGTAAAAGCTGTGGGGGCCTGGAAATTTTTTTCAAATCGAAGCGAGGCCTTGAGGGCTTTGTGAAATTGCTGAAATCTCTTCCTGGTTCAAATTTGTGAGATGTTGTCACTCCTGAACTTGGGTTCCATTCTTTTGTGTGTTGTCAAATGGCACTTTTATGTTCACTTTTTAGTAGCACGTGTGTGACAAAGTGTACCAAAGTATAAGGAAAGTGATGGCTGACATTTTTTACCTTTTGGTAAGTTAACAGTTTGACTTCATGAATGGTTGATTTCATTTCACTAACAGTCAGTGACACTCAGGGTTTATTTTATTTTTATTTTTATTTTTAAGATTTTATTTATTTATTTGACAGAGAGAGCAGAAGCATGGGGAGAGGCAGGCAGAGGGAGAGGGAGAGGCAGGCTCCCCGCTGAGCAGGGAGCCCGATATGGGGCTCTTACATAAAATCTTTGCAAAAAAAGAGAAAATTTTAGTACAACCACCAAGGTTGTCATCTCACTATTACTATCCGGATAATTTCATGAATAATCCATGTGCTTTGGAACTCTTCCTACACAAAAAGATAAAATATATTCTAGCATCATTTTAATACATGCACATATTGTTATAACTTATAATACTTGATAAAGTCCACATTAAAAATATAAATACATACCAATTTCACAGCTGACACAGCTTCTAGTTTCCAGGTAAACTGAGCACCTGCTGTATTTATTCCTCTAACACCAAGGCCATATGTTTGTTGGTAGAAAATATACTGGGAAAAAAAAGTACACAACTTCATTGAAAATCAGGCATAGTCAGATTGGATTTTTTAAAATCCACAACCATGTTTTTGATAAGAAATATAAAGCAAGATGGCACAGAAAAGTTGAAATACGGGGACGGAAAAAAACTTACTAAGCAAATATTCTTACTATCAGACAAAAGCAAGTAATATCTTACTAAGCAAGATATTCTTAATATCAGACAAAATAGAATTCGAGGTGAAAAGGACAAGATCGGGCAAAAAAGAATTCAAAGATTAAAGAGGATAGTCCATATTGACAAAAGTAACAAATCACTAAAAACTAGATGGCTTCATGAGTTTTTATGCACCTGAGACTGTAGCTGGGCCAAACAGACATAAATTGTAGCATTGTCTGTGGTTACAAACAGAAACTAAAACAAATCTAGAATTCTAAATTCAAATTCTAAAGCATTTGAAAATTCTAAAGAAATCTAGAAGCCCATCAACTGGTAATTGGCAAATATTAACACTTTGAAATATTCTGTAACGGTTACAAAGAAGGAGGTCTAACTATAGACTAACATAGTTCACTCTTTAAAATATACCATTGACTGAGAAATCAACTTGCAAACAGGTGTGTACAATATAAAATCATTTATGTTAACACATGTATACACTACTATGTATTTTCTTTGGATACAGAAGTCTTTATATAAATAAATTTTAAAAATTAGGAAACAACACATGCCAAAAGATGATTGTGGTTACCTCTGGGGAGCCGGGGAGAAGGTGGGTTGGAGTCCAAAGGTGCAGAATTAGAAAGGGTTTTAAACTTTATCTGAAATGCTTTCATGTTTTAATAAGGAAAGTCAATTTTATTACTCATGTTATTAAATTTTTAAAAAAAAGGATTCCATGATTTTGAAAAGTTCTGAAAGGCCCATATTAGTTGATGGGTCAAGTTGGATGCCTTTGGATATAAATAAGGAAACCTAATCTGAACAATAAGGCTTGAACGGTAAGGGAGTTTATTATTCCGTATAACAGGATGTTAGCGGAGTAGCGGGTTAATGAGTTACAAAATTCAACCATGTGGCTGAAGACCCAGGTTTTTTCCATTTCTTTGCTTCAGCAAATTTTGAAGAAATTTACTTGAAATTCTCTTTGCATTCCTGGAGTTAGTTGAATCCTCAGGCACATAGCGAGATGGTTCCAGCAGTTTCAAGCAAAAAATATCCAGAACAAAATAATAATAATAAAGAAGAATAAATATGGTGCTTACTATGTGCCATAGTAATGCTTTACATACATTATCTCATTTTTCTTCTCAAAACTGCTTTTGCAGATGAGAAAACAGAGGCACTGAAAAGCTCTGTAATTTGTTGACTATTACATAATTAGTAAGTGGTAGATTCAAACACAGTTAGTGTGGTCTAAGAATATATGAACTTGATCTCAGGGCTCTACTCTGTATCTGCTTTTCCTTATGACTTTTTTTTCCTTTCTTTTCTTCTCTTGTCCTTCTCTCTGAGGAGTAAGGGAACTTCTTCCAGAAGCTTCCCAGCAGACAACTCTTCACGTCTCATTGGCACATGCCCATTCCCGAACTGATTACATTACCCCTTGCCCAGACTGCTCCTGGAGTTTAGAGTGGAGTCAGCTTTCCCTGGGGACATTACTGCGTGGGAAAGTGTAGACACATGAACAAAATCTGGGTTCTCTTTAGAAGGAAAAGGGGTGGAAGAGAATTGGTGCTGAGAATGTAACCAACAGTCTCCAGTAGAGGTAACTTTTATTGGTCCTTTGCAGCTCAATGATTCATTCATTTGAACGCCTGTTATGTTGGGCACCCAAGTAAAAACAATCCAGGAACCATATATGGTTCAAATCTTGAGGAGAAGAATCTGGGCTGGAGAGACAAATCTGAGCATCATCAACACAGAGATTATAGGTGTTTTATATCATGGGATTGGAGAGAATTCCCACAGAAGAAAGGACAGAAGTTTGAGGGAAGACGGACTACAATAAGATTTAATGTTTCCATCTTCTGTGTAATTAGATAAAAAGTTCCCTCGTGATTTTTTAAAAAATTATAACTGTAACTGGTATGTTTAACTGTTAGCTACACATTCACTCATTCCATTTGTTTGTTTTGTTTATTAGTTTGTTAATTCCTTTATCCTGAACACCATGGAGAATCTTGTTCTTCATAGTCTACGGTGTTGAAGGGTCCAATAACCAAAGCTTTGCAACAATAACTTAAAATTGTCTCCAACTAAACCTAAGAGATGAAGCAATCTTGTCCCTGTGATGGTAACAGAAATGTGCCCTAGAATACGTCGCCTACTGACTTTGTTTTGCATGGATCTTGAACTCAGCAATTGGAAGAGATGACTCTTGTGAATGTTAGCGGGGCTGACCTAATAAGCCCTGGAGCTCAGTGGCTTAATCCATGAAGGTTAATTTCTTGTGTATATGATCATCTAACTTGGGTTGACAGGGATTGTTTCCTTTCATCCCGCAGCTCCGTCATATCCTTGAGCCCCAAAGCCCCATAAGATCCTTAGCAATTGTCTAGCAGGTGAGGGAAGATACAAAGAGCATGGAGGATTGCATAGGATGGGCCAAGCCTTGGGGGGTGGACATCACCTTGGACTCTCATTCCACTGACCAGAGCTCAGTCACATGGTCACAGATAACTGTAAGGAAGTTGGGGAAATGTCATCTAGTTATGTGTTCAGGAAGAAGAGGATGGGTTTAGTGGGCAGCTGGCTAGTCTCCAGCATACAAAGCATGGCATGAAACATTTCCACCATGTTAAAATTTAATGCTTTTTAAAAAAGATTTTATTTATTTGTTTGACAGACAGAGATCACAAGTAGGCAGAGAGGCAGGCAGAGAGAGAGAAAGGGAAGCAGGCTCCCTGCTGAGCAGAGACTCCCGATGTGGGGCTCGATCCCATGACCCTGAGATCATGACCAGAGCTGAAGGCAGAGGTTTTAACCCACTGAGTCATCCAGGTGGCCCCAAACTTAATGTTTTTATTTGGTATGTTTACTGTTTCTCTCTGATATTTTGTTTCCATTTGGAAGAGATCTTTCTTAAATTACCTTTGTCCTCACTGATTACAGCTTGGGCAGTAAGTAATCGTATTTCATGTCTCAAATCCTTCAGAATCTTCCCACATTTGCTTTTGTTATTTCCAGCTATTCCATTCTCTCTTCAAAGTCCTCTGCCTTCCATTTTGCAGACTTGCTTTGCAGTCTGAATGCAATTGATCTCTCCTCTGAGGCTTCAGGAGAAATTTTTCTGTTTCTCAGACTTTTGACATATGGATCAGCTATTTTCAGGCATCTCAAAACTTAAACTCTGCAGTAAAGGCACACACCTCTTAGAAACTCTCCCGTGTACTACTATATTAAATTCAAAGCCAGTAACTTGTATTTAATACCAGGAGTAGTAGAACTTACTAGCTTAATTCTAGAAAGGTTAAGTAAATAAATGCCCAGAAACACAATAATTCCTGAGAAACAATCCCCACCGACTATCATTGTTAATGTTTGAGAATTAACCAGTATGGTTTTCATGGGGACACAGATTGATTAGGTAGAAACCACACCCAGTAGAACCTCAGAGGAAACATCCTTGACCTTTTAGATATATCGATATTTTTTTCCTTGATGTCATTGCCATCAAGATCAACAAAGGGCTTAGGGACACATTAAGCTGCAGCTGTTGCAATTAATTGTGCCCTTAGAGCCTCAAGGCAAGGCCCAGCAGTGGTGGCTAGCTTAGTCCTAGGGAGGGTGTAGTTCTAACAGGGACTCCTTGGCAGAGTGCTCTGTAGGTCCCTCCCTGGAAACAATCAGTGGCTGGCTTAGTTGGGGAAGGGGCCAGTCCTGGCCTGAGGCAGGGCTGGGGCTGGGCCTGGGTGGTGGCAGTCTCCTTGGCTTGGCCATCCAACCTGCACTCAATTACTCCGGCTGGGTGAGTCAACTTTAAGCAGTCCGGGAACCACAAACAGGGCACCTGACAACTAGCTGCCATTTTATAAGAGTGGGGCTTGAGGTCATCAATTAGCATTTTCCAGAACAGGTTCTACTGGCTCCCTATCAGAGTGAGATGGCTGCAGCTCTACCACGGCAAACCAATGCTAAAACATTTGATTTTGTTGCAAATCATGAGCCTTAGTCTGCCCTAAGTTTGATCAACATTTTGCTTCTCACATCATGCCACGCAAATGTTGTGTAATATCTTAGTATTAAAAAAAAAAGTTTAAATAACTTGTTTTATGGCTTTGCTCTAAAATCAGAATTAGACTCTTAATTGCTGTATGAAAAGAATTCTAGGCAGAATTAAATTAAATTTGGCTATTTGATTATCTGCTGGATCTAAGTACATCTTCCTTATATTGTTCTCACCTCAGTGGGATAATTAATTAGTTATTCCACTAGGTGTTTGTGGAAAAACAAGGTTTGGGGTGATCTCATGCCAAGCAAATGCCCAAAACGAAAAAGAAGAGTACATCATTTTATAACCTGTCTCTTGGCAAATGTAAACCTTGGTTTAAGGGAGCCAAGGACCTGGGGCAAAGTAGGCTATCAGGGGAATCAGATAGAGATGTCAGCAAACACTTTAAGGATGTGTGCCAAGCCCTGGGGGAGAGGAGAGCGGGAGGGGAGCACCCTTCCGTGCAGGAAGGTTGGTCTTAAACAGGGTTTTTTGGTGCCTTTTTTTTTTTTTTTTTCCCTAGGTGGAGTCTGTCTGCTCTGCCTCTTAATTATACGACCCATCCAGCTCCATTAAACAGGTCACTGGCAAAAATGAGCAAAACTAGAAGTTCTCTAGGTGGAAGAGAAATAGGAAAATTTGGGTTGGTCTCACAGAACTTCAGCCACTCTCTGTGTTCTCCATGCCAGCTGAGAAAGCATCTTTAAGCAAAACACAAGTCAAAAATGGCCACAGCATCGCACATCTGGCTCGAAAGCTCCGCCATCTATATGGTCTGGCCCCGTAGGACAACATGCAGGGAAGGAGACGCACAGAAAGGTCAGGTGACCAGCTGGGATGTGGAGTGGCTAAGGTTGGCTGCTCAGGGAAATTCTGAGTCTTTTCTTCTAGGGTCTGTGGGGTGGGGTTGGGGGGGGTGGCATTATGAATCAGGATTTGGCCAGGCAGGCTCTTACTCACTTATCTTCTACAGATAGTGCTCTGGGTGCCCGGGGACAGGGAAGCCACATCACCAAAATTTCCAGCTGTCAGCATCAGGGTGTTTCCTGGTTGTTTTCCTTTTCACCACTTAAATGTTCACTTGGGTGTTTTCAAGCGGGGAACCTTTGAAACCTCTCCTGGTTCAGTGTCCTCAAGGGAGTAGTTAGCAGTTGAGGTTCTGTAACAAACCGGCTGCATTTATGTCTAAAAACTTTTACAGGGCCTTTTAAAACGTTCTCACCGAATCCCTCAAGATTGTATCAGCACGAAGCATGTCATCCACACCAATATCCTCAGAGCCTCCTCATGAATAATGTGACTAACAAGCGTAATGTGTGGCCGCCTGGCACCCTGGGAGCTTCATCAGCCTGACTCGTCAGGTAACTTCCTGGCAAACATCCTTCAAGATGGCCTCTGGCTTGCCTGGGGACAGTAAGTCCTACTATGAGGGAGAATCGAAGGACTTTAAATTTTATTTCGCCTGGTTTTTTGTTTGTGTGTGTTTGGTTGTAAAGGATTGAGGTAGGTTTATCCCTTGACAGAAGACCTTGAAAGGGGACTAAATCGGCCTTCCCAGCTAGCTTATCCTTCTCTCTCCCTCCAGCCACAGAGAAGGACATGGCATTCGGGGGCCGGGGCTGGGGAGTTGGGGGGCTGGCGAGTCACAGTAACTGCCACCATGTTCTCTAACCTCTGGGCTCCCTCTGACCTCCTAGCCATACTTGTCCAAGAGAAGGCAAATCCCCATCCCTGTAAAAATGTCTCCAAAGAGACTTTAGGAAGCAAATGTGGATAGACACTCCCCAGCTCTCTAGAACGGAAGGAAAATGTAAATTATAAAGATGGGCATATTTACAGGGGCCGGGTCCCATATGCTAACACAAGGATGTCTAGACAGAACTCAGCTCACCCGCCCCTTCATAGAGCTTTCTCCCAGTCCTGCCTCTTCCCATCCCCTTCGTCTATGACACTCTGCCCACTTTAATGTAAGATCCAAAGTTCAGCCTCCTAGTTCTGCAAATTTACAGTAAAAACAGCAGTGACAACAAGTATTTAAACCAGCAGTAACAATATGAGGTAATAAGAGGACGGTCACTCCTTGCACAGATCCTTCCCTGGAACAGAGAAGTCAAAGTCACCCGCTCTTGCTTTATAATCCGACACAGATTTGCTGCTCTGCGGTATCAGTGGGCTAATGCATAACCTTGAGTATTTAAAGTCGATGTTCACCAAGCACTCGCCACACACGGCGTGCTCTGCTGGGCACTCTGTATTCACCTAAGGGCTTGAGTTTTACATCTCTCTGGTGTTGTGGCAAAGAGCAGGTGATTGGTTGTGACATTTTGTAGACGAGCAGAGAGACCCTGGGAGGTTGGGGAATTTGTCCAGTCACCATGGTTGATCCATTGTAGGGTTAGGTTTCTTTTTTTTTTAAGGTTTTATTTCTTTATTTTTAAAGCATTTTATTTTTTTTTAAGATTTTATTTATTTATTTGACAGGGAGACACAGAGCAAGAGAGGGAACACAGGTGAGGGGAGCAGGAGGGGGAGAAGCAGGCTCCCCGCTGAGCAGAGAGCCCGATGTGGGGCTCGATCCCAGGACCCTGGGATCATGACCTGAGCAGAAGGCAGACACTTAACCAACTGGACCACCCCAGGCACCCCAAGATTTTATTTCTTTATTTGACAGAGAAAAAGAGAGAGCACAGGCAGAGGAAGAGGGAGAAGCAGGCTCCCTGTGGAGCAGGGGGAGCCCAAGGTGGAACTCCATCCCAGGACCCCAAGACAATGACCTGAGCCAAAAGCAGGCAAACTGGTCAGGGAAGGTTGCAGAAAGTCTGATGAGACGTGCGTGAAGGTGGACACCATACACTGTCAGGGTGGAGACCTTTAGGGGATCCAGAGGACCAGGGCAGCACCCGTGTAGGGTCAAGGCCATACATGAAGATCTGTGGTCCTATCGCTAGTAGTAGTAACATTTAACACCAATAAAGCAGTTAGTATGTACTAAGTGCCGCTAAGCACTTATGCATTAACTAATCCAGTAGTTCTCAGACTTGAGCATATATCAGAACCATGGCTATTAGAATGTGGATTGCTGGCCCCACTCCTAGAATTTCAGATTCAGGAGCAATCCTTCTCTCTCCTTTTCTTCCTGAAGCCTCTCCTTGGTCCCATGTCCTGTTTGGGTCCCTCTCTCCCCAGGACTCCTCTGCCCATGCTAACTATGTTAACTCCCCTCTGTACTCTTCTATCTCTGAGTGTATTGGTTAGGGCACTTATCAGACCTGGGTTCGAATCCCACAGATTGATTTACTGGCTTCGTGAGTGTAGACAAATCATTTTACATTTCTGTGCCTTCATTTTTTTTCACATGTAAAATGAGAACTGTAATACATTATTTACTTCATAGAGCTGTTGTGAGGATTAAATAAATAAATTATAATGTAACAAATGTTATATACACACACATATATATACATACACAGTGTATCTTACGTATATAATTTTTAGAAATCATATTTTACTTATTTAGTTGTGATAAATGATTGCCTTTCTTTTGGTTAAAGTTATAACTGTAATTTAAAACAAAAATTGACACGTCTTTATTGTTAGGTCTCATGGTGATAGGATCTGAGAAGGACATTCATTGGGAAGCCTGCAGGATAAGTGATAGCAGGAAACTAGAGAAGTGAATGGAGCTGTAGGAAGGCCTTGGCTTTGGGTTGAAGGAACATCATTCATAGGGGGACATCAGTCATCTCTGCTCATTAGAGGCTTCTATCAGGAAAGACAGGGAAGGAAGGGAGCAGATCTTAGAGAGGGGACTTTGAGAATGAAGAGATTCAAAAGTCCTTTAGCAGACACAAGAAATGATATATTGAAATCAGTTTCTCCAATATAGATGGCAACCAAAGCAAGACCTAGGTGGCCCCGTGAATGGCCAGAACAAGAGACCAACTTAGAATAATATAGGAAGAAGCCACCTCCCTCTGAGTTATGATTTCTGGCCAGGAAATTTACTTCTGGCAAATCCGGTAGGCCACAGAGAACAAGTCAGGGCACAACGTCAATGTCTAGGGCTAGTTAAGAGCCATAAGGTCCAGAGATCAGATGGCGTCATGGAGGCTACCACACGATCACTGAAGACTCGCCTATAGGCCAGGAGGGAAGACTCTTGGGGAGCAAGATAGGGCAGTATCTTTTGCATCCCAAGGATCAAGCATCATGCCGGGAAGGGGGTTTGCAAATGGGACCAGTTACATAATTTTCATGCACCTGGGCAAAATGCAAGGGCAGAACTCCTTGTTCAAAGAGCAGGAGAAAAGTATGTTAGATGTATTAAAATAAGAGGTGTTTTCTTTCTGGGGTCTCTCTTTCTCTTAGCCTGTCGTGGTGTGTTTTTTGTTTTGTTTTGTTTTGTTTTTAATTCACTGGAGCCAGGGACACACGGAGGGTGAGTAGAGGCCCTTTATGGCTGGTGCCTTTGCTCGGTGCTCACGCACACACAGCTCATCATCTCCTAGGTTCTCCCTCCCAGCAGCCACCAGAGCCACAAGGTCTCTGGCCAGGGCAATAGGTCGAGGGGGACATCTCCCCTTCCTACAGGCCTACCACCCCAACTTTCAGTAGAGAGGGGGTTCCCTAAGGATATTGCAACCTCTGCATGAAACCCTATAAAGTGTGTGGATCAGGCTGAGCAAGAGGCTCATCTACCCAATGTCTCCGCATCTATGCTGGGGTATAGCCCAGGGCAGGGACATGGGGCTGCCCCTATGCTCAGCCCCCAACTCTGCAGGATCTATGAACCTGACCCCACCATCCCTGTGTCTATACCCAGATCCCTGGTGGGGTTAACTGTGGTCACTGGGTGGGGGTTGCAATGGTGGGGCTGGGATGGGGGTAGGGGAAGTAGGTGGTTGAGAACCCACCCCTGGGAGCAGTCAGGCAAGGAAGGCTGGACCTTTGCTTCTGAGCAAACTGCTTCTCCTCCCTCCACCCCCACATTCTTCATTGTTCTATTGGACTTGACATCAAATACAAATTCAAATACCCAACTATTAAGAATTTCAAGGCAGCGATCGAAGAATGTTAAGCCCCAAGGGAGAAACCCTTCCAAGCAGGAGGTCCTGTGTACCACCTCTGGTCAGACACCCATGAAACCATCCTTGTTTGCAAAAGAGAGAACTTATCTACAGTTCAGAGCCCAGAAGAGAGTCTGGGGAGCAAGGGGACCAGGAAGCAGGTTCTGATAAAGATTAGGGCTCTCGCCAGATTGGGAAGAGCTGTCAACCCAAACCCACTTTGGAGAAAAACTGAATACTTTATTTTTGCCTCCAGCCTCAATAGGCGGGAAAAAAGCAATGAAGTTTGAGAGTTTACCTTGTACTCAGTTCAGGTACCTATAGTTTAGCAAATATGCTCAATTTTAGTCTTCTGGGAAACTGTTTTTATGTTTCCTTTCTTAGTTTCATGAGTAAAAATTTCTCAAGAAGATTGCCAACCCTCTTTGGCTGGACAAAGAGGACAGGGAGGTTTTCCACATGGGGCAGCTGGCAGACAGGGCGTCAGTGTCTCTCTGGAGGCCAAGTGCAGGGGAAGGCTGGTACTGACTCCACCCTTGGGTGTGGGGTGGTCAGCATGGATGGACACGTGGGCAGGGGCAGCCTCAGAGGCTGTGGACACTCTCAGCTACAGATGCTGCTACTTCTGGTCTGGACTGCTTGCTCCCACTGGCCCTCATTATACACCAGAGATGACGATCATGGAATGAGAGTCATTTTCAATCTTCAAAGTCTTCAAAGCAGACTACACAAGGGTGGGCATTTTTCCTTCCCAGGGTCATTTTGAAGACTGTGTACCCATTCTGCTGGTCCTGAAGCCCAGTGTGCTAGAGGAGAAAGAGTTTGGACATTTAAAGCAGTCTGTTCTGGAATAGCATTGTGGCTTTGCCATGGTTATAATTCTCTCCTTCCTTCCTGCTTGATGCTGGTATGCTTTAGGTGCTGGGGATACAGTGGGAAACAAGGCAGAGGGACAATCCCTTCTCTGTTGGCACCCACAGTGGAGAGAGCACCGACCAATTATTACCCGTGCCAGTGGGAGGAGATAGCAAGGGTAATCGACCTGGATGAGGGGTCACTGACAAGGCAGGCACTTCTTCATTGTCCTCCGTTCTAAACCGCAACAGTTGGAGGTCATGGGTGTCCAACGTCTGGCACCATGCTTGGTCCATGATGACACCATGACAACTCCAACCAGCTTTGGGATTCTTCTTGGGAAACGGTCACAGAATCAGTTTCAAGCTCCACTGAAGTTCCTGCTTTCTTATCCTACCTCCCCTTTGCCTGTAGTCATTATCTTTGCACCCCGGTGGACCTTGCTGCCTCTCCGAAACGGGGCTCCCAGGAAGGTAGAAGCATGTGTTACCTTTCTGAATCTCCAGAGCACCTACAACAAAGCCCAGCATACAGTTACAGCTCAACAAATGTTGTTCAATTAAAATGAGCTGAATAATGAAAATGAAAAAGAGTCCCAGAGCAAAAAACACCAAGCAACCCAAAGAATGAGAAAGTGTGATAGGAAGAAATTAGAAACTCTTCTGCTGTTCTGATAATATCTTTGTGACTTCTTGGGAGACTAAAACCCCACATAGCGTTATACTCCTTGTCTGTCTTTTCCTCTGATAGAAGGCAGAGAGGATTAATGGCAGAAAGAATATTTAGTTGGGGTTTTACTCCAAGGGCTCCTTCTTAATTAAGTAGTGAGGCATTAATTAAAAATCTAATTAATCATAATAAGCGGTTGCTACTGTGCTCAGCAGTCACTTCAGACACGAAGCGACTGGAGCTCTGAGCTGCATGTCAGCGAAAGATCCCCCAGCCTCCAAGCAGACAGACGGTGAAGCCCTAACTGAGCAGGGAATCCTCCTGGCGGGTCAGTTTGGGATTTCCTCTCCCAGCCTGATCTACAGAGATAGATTTACCATAGAGCTGGTGACCCTTAAGGTTTGGACCCCTCCCTTCATGGCAATCACAAGATGAAGGCCAGGCTGAGACATGGGGTGGGGGGTTGGTGCTGGTGAGGGCACTCCAGAGAGCTCGCCATTCATGGGGTCAGGGAGTGGTGGTTGCATCAGAACCAGCTCTGTTGCCAGAAACCAGGTGCCTATCTGCAGTTCCCACCTACACACCCACAGGAGCCAGGTGCAGCCACTTCCCTGTCTGCACCTGCAAGGTCTAGCAGCTGGCTGGGCCCCGAGTGTGGTCCCACCCCACTGGAAGGATGTGAGTAGCTTCCTGCCTAGGGCACACATTTGGCTCCAAATCACGTCCTCCTCTCTACTTTTCCCTTCCCTTGGCCTGTCCAGCACGGCTCGTTCTTTGACCCCTCACCGCTCCCAACCCTTGGTCGTAGAGTTCCCCAACCCAACCTGAGCCCTAACGTTTTGCTCTTCTAGTCCTTGCACTCTGCCTAAGATCCTTCAACCCCGCCCTCCCGCCTACACCAGGCAAAGGACGCCAGCCCCCGGGGTAAGGGCTGGGGATACCCGAGGAAAAAACATGGGGAAGAGCTGTGACTGAGGTGATGTTGGAAAGAGAAAGATGGCCTGGAAGGAGTATGCATTTCGTCCCTCTTGGACCCTGAGCCAAGAATAAGGAATAGTCAGAAATTCTCTCTGCTAATGTTCTAGAGCACCTATCACAGAGCCTATCTACCCAGATGACGTATGTTTCTGCGGAGAGCATTACACCTTAACAGAAATAGAGTCTACACTCTTTTTTTTTTTTTAATTTTATTTATTTGACAGACAGAGATCACAAGTAGGCAGAGAGGCAGGCAGAGAGAGGGGGGGGGGTAAGCAGGCTCCCTGCTGAGCAGAGAGCCGGATGTGGGACTCCATCCCAGGACCTTGAGACCATGACCCGAGCTGAAGGCAGAGGCTTAACCCACTGAGCCACCCAGGCGCCCCGAGTCTACACTCCTCCTCCAGCATGAGGGATAGGTGCTAAATCCGGGCAAGGGTTAACCATTTCAGGAGATTGTATCAAGCTTGGGTTTAACTTTTAAACTAGATGCTAGAGGGCATGTCTTAACTGTCATGCTGGATTGTGAATTTAGAGTTTGGGTGTGGAAGCTCTGCCTCCTTTCTTTATAATCTACACAGGTGCGTAGAGGACTTCAAAGCTGGTTCTAGAAGGAGGCTGTTGTGAATTAGCTCTGGGGAAAAAGAAAGAGAGCAATCCCACAGAACAGATGCTGAGAGAAGTCAACGAAATCCTCCTGGAGCAATTATCTCCACATTAATGTTAAGATTCCAAAATCTTTGTCTTGTGCTCTTGCTCAACAATGAGGACTTTTCCCATTTCGGAGAATGATTGCGGATCTGAGAAGCTCTGTCCTTTTCTGCAAGTGATTCTAATAGGAAGTTTACCCAGGGAAGTTTTGGCATTACACTAATCGACTGAGTAGGACCTGTAGGACCTTGGTGTGTCCCCCAGCCTAGTCCACTATACGTTCTCAGACCTTGCTCCTTGTTATTGTACTAACCATCAACTATGATTTCCTAATGGAAAATGGAAAATGTAGTCACTTTAACATTTGCTTCTCTCCTATAAAGCAATTCAGTTAATGAGCATAGTACCCTTTTTTAATGAGATGATGTCACTGCCTAAATGACTAATATTCAATAGAGTATATACTTGGAGTTGTATTTTTTAACAGTGATAATGGAGCTCGATTTCGTTACCATATGGAGAAAGAAATTCCTCCTTTTAAATGTCAATATTTGAGTCCTACTAACAGTCAAAGAGAATTTATACATTTAGCCTAAAGTATATTTTACCTCTTGGCATTTTCAATGACTTGTGGCCCATGAATCATGAAAATGAAATCTTAAATCCCCAAGAAACCACCAGAAATCAAAGTTGGCATTTAGCACATTTCACGGTAATTATTCCCACCCCACTCCAAAATGAAAATGTTTGTTTTCCCCAATTTGTTTGCTTTTTTCATCTATTGACAGTTTGGGAGTTTCCAGATTCAATTGCCTGTTCTCCGGAGGGTAGAATAGCTGAAAATGGAGTTTGGAAAGTCCTGTGTATTTAGTCAGGGAACAGGAAAGATCCTTAGAGAATAGGAAAGATCAGACATTCTCTCATTTCACAGAGGTTTCTCGTGTGTTTTTTTTTTTTCTAGGAAAGATGATTTCTACTAGATTGTTTCATAACTCCAATACATAAGACTCAAAAAATTTAGAACTTCTAACAACTTTCTGGTGAAAGTATCTACTGAGCTTAGTCATTCATTTTCCAGGAAACAACTGCAACAATGCAACTGGTTTAGCCATTTGTCATGTTACCCCCCAGCTTGCTGCAGAGCTGAGCTAGAGATACCCTGTTTCTATTCTCCCTCGTTTCATTTTAGCGACTTGTACTGATTCTTGCTACTTATTTGTAATCTCTTTTAGTCTGGGGGACTTTTAGTCTTGCCTAGTTTCTCATAAAGGAGACTCTTGGTTTCCCTTTGGTGTTCATTCTCCCCTCATCCACTTAGAGTGTGTTAGCAAAGTATGGTGTTCTACCCGGTTCCCTTCACCCCCAAAGTAGAATTTGTGTCTCCCAGTTTCCCTTGCAGATTGTTGTGAGCATGTGACAGAGTTCTCACTGACAGAATGGAACGGAAGTGCTGAGCACAACTCCTGCTCGCTTCCGTAGAAGAACTTGGCTCACCCCTCTGCTTCCTCACCTCTCTAGGCTGGCAGTTGTATGGGACATCAGTGAACCAGCGGTAGCTATTCTAGGGAGGGAAACATCCTATAAGACAGGAGGAACATTAAAGTGAAAAAAAATCCCTCAGTGTCTGACAAGACACAGTGGTCCACACTCTTGCCCTGGACCACTTGCCCATCTCTAGACTGTTACCTGAGATAAAAGTAGATTCCTTTCTTATTTGAACCGTCTTATTGTGAAGTCTTTTTTTGTTGTTGTTACAGCAGCATCACTGACACTCTGGCCCTGAGTAACACATTTCTTCAGCAAAAGAGAAGATGCTACGAGTTCACTCCCCTCTAGTTAGATCTTATGTACAGTGTAGTTTTGCTTTCTGTAAAGCATGTGTTAAGAGACATAAAGACAAAGCAGAGGTTTTCAGATGAGAACAACAAGGGGTGAGGGATTCCAAGTGGAAGAAACTGGAAAAGTATTCTCACAGTAAGGGTGCTGTTTCCAAATGTCTGAAGATCTGGGATGTGGAAGAATGATTCACTTCATTCTATGTGGTTTTCATGGATGGAAGTAGGACTCAAGGTGAAAACAGATTTTGCTTAAGACAAGGAATATTTCTGGCTGTCAACTCTGCATAGAAATGGAAAGGGCTACTCTGAGAATGCTGAGTTTCTTGCCCATGGACACATCTTAACAGAGCTTGGATAACTATTTGGCTGGATCTCATAATGACTATATGTCATGTGTATATTACATAAGTTGTCTCCAATTCTTAGAACGACAATAAAAAGTACATATTTTTATCTCCATTTGACAGAAAGAGAATCCAAGTCTCAACCAAGTTAAAACTTGCCAAAGGCCACAGAGCTAGTTAGTAGCAGAGTGCCTGTTCTTTCTACCAGACTTCCTTAAAGCTGATTTACAAAATGGCTTAAAAATTTCTTTTCAGATCAGAAATTCCACTGTCTTTCCTGAATCTTTGGTGGAAGTCTGAAGTATCAGAGCCAGAGATATCTCCAAAAGGCTTGTGTGCCTTATCTTCTAAATTTTAACTCAGTGGCAAACTTACTTTGAGCCTTCCTTTCTATGTCAGAAATTGCCAGCAAATCACCAGTCCGTTCTCTCTTTTTAATTGGCATGCAATGAGAATACAATTTCCAGCTTCTCTTGCAGGGAAATGTGAGCAAAAATGATGTGGACCATTCCTAGATCTGGCCAGTAGAAACCTCCCATATACTTTCTTGGGCTGCTCCTGAATATTGGCCCATGGAGTGGCCTTGATACTTGAGTGTTGAAGATGGCAGAACTTTTCAACCTTGATCCCCAAACTCTATGTTGAGCCAAGCCTGGTAACCCAAAACTGCTCTGGACAATGTAAGCAAGGGAGGCATAACCTTTTACTGTGTTTGAGCCTCTTGATATTTTAGTATCTATGCTAACAGCATTGAGCCTGCTTCATCTAACACTTCTTACCCTTAGCCACTAAATAGCAAAGATTGTCTCACCCCATCAGAGGACTTCTGTACAGGGTCCATGTTTACTGACAACTCTACAGAGGACTCTGTACAGGGTCACCGTGTTTACTGTTTACTGACAACTCTACTGGGCTGCTTACTTTGTAAGCCTGCAGTATTCAACCCTTCTGGATTAACAAAGCAGAACTTTAGTGCAATTCAACCTAAAATAATAGAAGACAACTGATTCTGTCCCCTCTTGCAACTTTGACGCCCATACAACTCTTCCCAATTGGTAAAGAAGGATCAGCTTCTTTTTACAACAATGTCAGGGGTTTTCAAATACAGACTCCCCTTGATAGAGATCTGCCAAAAGTTTGCCAAATGGATGACAAATGGTACAGTCCTCCATTGGTTTATGCTATTAGAGTTTTCAGTATTTTTTTTCTCCCTTTCTTTTCTTTTTTTTTTCTCTTTAACTTATGGAAGAAAAGCCAGATTTCCCAATTATTTGAAAATTGGAAGATTTAGGGGCACCTGGGTGGCTCAGTCATTAAGTGTCTACCTTCGGCTCAGATCATGGTCCCAGGATCCTGGGATCGAGCCCTGCATCAAGCTCCTTGCTCAGTGGGGAGCCTGCTTCACCCTCTCCCTCTGCCCTACTGCTCCCCCTGCTTGTGCTCGCACTGTCTATCTCTGTCAAATAAATAAATGGACTCTCCAATTTGAAAAAAATCGGAATATTTAGCCACACTCACACTGCAATCAGCTGGTATTGAGGGGATCCTCCTGAGACCAGTCATACCTTCTCCAGCTCTCCATACATCTAACACTCCTTTTATCTCAACACTGACATGTCAGATGCCATATATCTTTGTGAATCACATCTTTAAATCCCTGGCCCTACAGGCCATTTGTACTTCTCTCTCCATGTTAACACTGAAGTAGAGTGAATGATTAACAAAGAACTACTACTCTGAGAACTGCTTCTAAAGAAGATAGAACTCCTTTGGAAGACAGTGAACTCTTCATGAGTCTTGGCAGGAAGGGTCAGGAAAAGTCTCTCCGTTATTATTGGTACAGAACCTCCTTGTGGGAGCATAGACCTAGGCTATCAAAATTACTCTTTTTGGTCCCCAACTTGCTTTCTGCAACACAAAGTGTGAGATATAAAGTAAAGCTTTGGGAGAGAGAATAGAATTTTGTTGTTCCATTTTTAACTGAAAGCCCCAAAAGTGAATATTGATTGGTTTGACTCCATCTAGAGAGTTAAGCAATTTTCTTCCACCATGCCCCCTATCTCCAAACTGTAGCATGGAGCTATAGTTGTCACCATTAGCCTCTTGGATGTTGGGTAGGTTCAGGTAACACACCCACAAGATCAGAGAAACCAGGAGCTGGAGAAGAACCCAGAACAGAAGACCTTCACCTTTCGACTCAGAGGTGGTCATCTGTGTGAGGATGAACATATGTGCAGGTGTTTCAGGGTTCCAACTCAGTCATGGGACAACACTCCTACAGATGGAGTGTTTGTTTTCAAAGTTCTAGAATATGCCGAAGGTCAGATGTGTGCGTGAGTTTCATATGCGATGGTTTCCTTTTTCAAAAGTCTGAAAAACAGTTAGTGCAAAGTGGATCACTGACCTCCCAGAGAATTTTCGATGATTATGGTACACACAGGGGAGGGAGGTGGATGAGACAGGGCATTCAAGGCAAATACTTGAAGCTGGTTTTGCCCAACCTGGTGTATGGGTACCACTGAAATAAGCACAGCGATTTGAAGTGGTATGCAAATGTACATTTTAAAAACATTAATAATGTAGCACTGACTTTAACATGAATTAGGATAAAAGTAACACAACAATGTTTCAGATCTGCGATGACATCAATTAAGTACTAAGGGTGAATAAAGGGAAATGTAGGCTATTTAAAGGGAAATATCAGGTTTAAACAAGAATATAGGGAGGGACTTCTGCTTCCAGTCAAAATAGAATAACAGGGGTCAGATTTATTTTCCCACCTGAAACAGCTGGAAACAAAAACATGCACATGACGCGGTACTTACTACTCAAGAGAGTGACCATCAGGCAATGATGGTGTTGAACAAAGGAGGTGAGCCCTATAACAGCCTGACCTCTTATTACCTGGAGAAAGTTTCCAGGTCATGGCACAGGAATGGGGAACTCAATCAAGGCTGGGGAGTAGTTTCCTTGACTCACAGAGACGACCCTGAGAGTTTAGAGGAGCCAGCTATCTGTGAGCAAAAATAAACAACTCTCCAATCCTGATTGCATATTAGATACAAAGATTAACCCAAAATGTATCATAGACCAGGGACGCCTGGATGGCTTAGTCGGTTAGGTGTCTGCCTTCAGCTCAGGTCATAATCCCAGGGTCTGGGGATCAAGCCCCACGTCGGGCTTCTACTCAGCAGGGTGTCTGCCCTCTGCCCTCTGCCCTGCTCGAGCTCTCTCTATGTCGAATAAATAAATAAAATCCTTTTTTAAAAGTGGGTCATTGACTTAAATGTAAAATACAGAGCTACAAATTGTCTGGGAAAAACATAGGAGAAAGTTCTTATGATGTTGGGTTAAGCAAACTTCCTTTAAATGAAACACAAAAAGCAAAATCCATAGAAGAAAACAATCAATAAATTGAGCTTTATCAAAATGAAGACCTTCTACTGTTAGAAAAATACTATTAAGAGAATGAAAAGACAAGTCATGAACTAGGAGAAAATATCTAAAGATCTCCAATCCAGCAAGGGATTTGCATTCAAATGAATAAAATATTCTCAAAAACTCAATAAGAAAACCCACAAGCCAATTAAAATTGGACAAAAGGTTTAAACAGACATTTCATCAAAAAAAGATATATAGATGATAGATAACCTCAGGAAAAGATGTGAATATTGTTAGTCATTAAACAAATGAAAATTGGAGCCATAATCAGATACTACTGCATGCCTATTTAAATGGCTAAAATTAAAAAGATCGAGGGGCACCTGGGTGGCTCAGTCAGCTAAACATCAGACTCTTGATTTAGGCTCAGGTCATGATCCCAGGGTTGTGAGATCTAGCCCCAGGTTGGGCTCCGTGCTGGGGGTGGAGCCTGCTTAAGATCCTGTCTCCCTCTCTCCTTGCCCCTCCCCAACCCCACTCATGCATACACGCGCGTTCTCTCTCTTTCTCTCTACTGGTGAGAAGGAATTATGGCATAACCAAGTCCAAAAACCATCTGGCAGTTTCTTAAAAAGTTAAATAAATACCTATCCGGTGATTCAGCCATTTCACTGCTACATAAACAAAAAAGAAATGAGAACATATGTCCATACAAGCACTTGTACAAAGACATTCATAGTAGCTTTATGTGTAACAGCCAAATATTGAGAAGAACTCACAAATGTCCATCAACAGGGGAATAGACAAACCAAGTTGGTATATCCATACAATGGCAAACTTCTCGGTCTCAAAAAGAAATGCATTACTGATACATACAACGACGTGGATGGATTTTGAAACACTTACTTGAGTTAAATGAAGACAGACAAGAAGTGCATACATATGGAATGATTCCATCTGTATAAAGTTCTAGAAAGTGCTAACTAAGCCATAGTGATCGAAAGCACAGCAGGGGCTGCCTGTGGGTAGAAGTCAGGGAGGAGAGGGAAGGAGAGATTACAGAGTCATACAAAGAAGCTTTCTGGAAGGGATTAACATACTCAACTGTGGATCTCTGCTGTGGTGATGGTTGTGTCACATCAAACTTGTCAAATCGTACACTTTAAACATATGCACTTTACTGTGTGTCAATTAAACCTCAATGAAGCTGTTAAGAAAATACACATAGGGGTGCCTGGGTGGCTCAGTGGGTTAAGCCTCTGCCTTCGGCTCAGGTCGTGATCCCAGGGTCCTGAGATCAAGCCCCGCATCGGGCTCTCTGCTCAGCGGGGAGCCTGCTTCCCCCCAAACCCGCCTTTCTCTCTGCCTACTTGTGATCCCCCCCGTTAAATAAACAAATATTTTTAAAAAAGAAAATACAGATATAGTAAGACTGATGAATCACAGTCCTGTATCCCTGAAACAAATAATACATCATATGTTAATTAAAAAATACGAATATAGCTGACTATAACACAAAATTAAAGGCCGAATGACTAAATCTTGCCAATAAAGCTCGCATTTATCCCATTTTTTCTCATCCTCACTCCTCCTCTCTCTCTCTCCTGGACTTGCCCCTCTTTCTTTTTCTTTTCCCCACGGGAGAATAGGTGATGAAAGTTTGGGACCACCACATACAAGAGGCCCCTGGCCTCAAACTAAGAAAGGACTTTCTGATAATTTCTGCTCTTGAGAGATGCCATTGAATAAGTTGTTGGCTAAAATAGGGAGGTCTCTATCTCCGGGGTCCTCCAGCACAGACAGAGTGAACACTGAACAGGGAAACAGTAGCATCAGATGGGAGGGGAGGCCAAAGCAGTGGCTTTCAAGCTTTTTTCCCTTTTTCTTAAGTCGTAACACTCTTTCTACAAATGTATGGGAACTTAGGTGGAAGTCAAATATTTAGAGAAGACAAAAGAGGCATTTCTTTGAAAAAAGCTGGGGCCTCAGAATCCTGCCAACTTGGGTGTCATCTCTTAGCTACCGCGGTGGCCCTTCCCTGTCTCCTTGGGTAGGTCACTTCTCTGTGTTCCAACTCTGAAGTTCTAGAAACATTTAGTTGCAGTGGGAGTAGATGAGGTTGGGGTTTTTTTGTTGTTTTTTGTTTGGTTGGATTTTTCTCCCCCAAACCATCCCATTTAGAGCAGGAGTTTGAGGTGAAGGGCTGACCCACACATCTTAGTCATCTGAGAAAAAAGTGGACCCTATTTGCAACAGAAGAGGCAGTTTTTTTCTTTGCAAACAAATCCAGTAATTATAACATTGATTGTCTTTTTCCCACAGGGACTCTAATACAGCTACTATTTATCCAGATGTACCAGCTCTTTGCTTTCTGAGAAAGAAAGGGTTTCAAATAATGGTTGCTTAATAACAGTTTGGTCAGTTCTGTTTCTTTTCAGACCATGCATTTTTTTCTCTCTCTTTAACCCTGAATATGCCGGCTCTATTTGGCCACCCTTTGGCCAAGAAGAGAAAGGATGCTCTGTTTTTGTATTAGAAGGATGAAAGTAATCGTTGTGAGCAGTTACTGAGTGCACGAGGGTTCATTTTTATGTGTCAACTTGGCCAAGTAGCCAGAGGTTTTGTCAATCGTTGTTCTGGATGTTTCCATGAGTATGTTTTTGAATGAGTTTTACATTTAAATTGGCGTACTTTGAAGAAAGCGGCTTGCTCTCCTTGACACGGTTCAGCCTTGTCCAGTCAGCGGAGGGTTAAGTAGACCAAAAGGCAGACCCCCACCCAGCAAGGTGGGTCACTGGCGGCTGACAGCCTGCAGACGTCATCTACGTCATCGGCTCTATATTACACAGCTTTTGCCCTCAAACTGCAACTCTCCTGAATTTCTAGCTTGTCAGCCTCCCCTATTAGATTTGAACTTACCAAACCTCCTCAATCAAGTGAGCCAATGCCTTAAAACAAATCTCTCTTTGTATAACACACGTCCTCTCGGTTCTGTTTCTCTGGAGGACCCTGATACACAGTGCCGTAAGTATTTTAAATCTAATTCATCTGATTTTCAAAGCCACCCTATGAAATTTGAACATAATACTTCAAGAGCGGTTACCCTTTCACAGGTAAGGGAATGAGGCCTAGTGAGATAAAGTGACTTGCCCAAGGTCTCCCAGCTGGTAGGTGGCAGAGCCATGGCTATAATCTTAAGTTTGTGGCCTGAGCCCGTTTGCTTTCCCACACCAGCCAGCTCTTGACAGACTTCGGCCTCAGGGATACTGAGCAGGCCTCAGCTTCCAGAACCTGACTTTGACCCACACCATTCTTCCTGTCGGGGGACTCCTGGGAGGCTGCTTGGCATCTTCCCTGGGACTTGATGCATCTGACCCTCTCTGGTAAACTCAGGCAGGATTCCTCACTGGTTAATCCTGGGGCTTCCTCACCTACAGAAGGAGAGTAAATCACTTCATCAGCTTGTCACGAGGACGAGATGTGAGTGTCAAGAGCATCCATCCCTCTGCCCGCACCCGCGGGCACTCATGCTCTCCCGGGGACCGAAATGACACCGGTTCACTAGACCCTGGTCTTGGGCCTTCCTGGCTCCTTAGAGACCAAGTCCTTCTGTGTGCTGTTTGCACTAGACTTTGAGGGTTGCCACAGCAGAATTCCCCAGGCTGGGAGGCTGCAAGGCCACAAATGTATTTCTCACAGCTCTGGACGCTGGAAGCCCAAGACCAAGGAGATAGCAGGGTTGGTTTCTGGGAAAACTCTCTCTTTGGCTCTCTGATGGCCACTTCCTCCCCATGTCCTCATTTGGTCTTTCTTCTGTGTGTTTTCAAATTTCGTCTCCTTATAAAGACACTGGTCAGATTGGATTAGGGCCCACCCTGATGACCTCATTTTAATTTAGTCATCTCTTTCAAAGGCCCTGTCTCCAGAAGTAGTCACCTTCTGAGAACTGGAGGTTACAGCTTCAACATAGGGATGTTGGGAGGGCAGAATTCAGCCTGTAATACCATTTCCCCCACCAGAGGCCAAGCACCTGTGGCCCAGGACCATCCTTCTTACCTCTCACTACTGAGATTATGCACTAGATTTTTTTCTGCCTTTGTCTTCCCTCAAACTGTCTCCTAGTTTGGCGCTATCTCTTCACGATTATGCTAAGAGACCAGCTAAGCCAATCAGAAATTAAACACCAATAGCTCACTCAGGTTCTATAAACTTATCTTTGTCCAATGATTACGGAAAGGCAACTAGAACAAGCATCACACACATAGAAATTGCTTCATACTTTTATTTATTTATTTTTGAGGATTTTATTTATTTATTTATTTGTCAAAGAGAGAGAGACAGAGAACAAGCAGGGGGAGTAGCAGGCAGAGGGAGAAGCAGGCTCCCCACTGAGCAAGGAGCCCAATGTGGGACTCGATCCCAGGGCCCTGGGATCATGACCTGCCAAAGGCAGATGCTTAACCACTGAGCCACCCAGGCATCCTTGATTCATATTTTGAATCTGTAAACTACACCTCCCAGCCCTTCCACCACACACACACACACACACACACACACACACACACACACATTGCACCCACCTTTTCATACCCAGCAGGAGCAGAAAGGCATTTGGAGGTAAAATTCAAATAACAATTATATTTCTATGTCTATGTATGTGCATATGGATATATGATACATATATGAACTCTTGACTCCAGTGACTGTGGCCTTCTTTAAATTGGCTCCTGCTTATTTCAGTTAACCTCTGACAGGGCTACGTGTGTTCATGCCATGGGTCTTATAATTCTGTCCCTGTTTGTTATGACTTAACATTTTTATTTCCCCCCTAACATCATAAGACTCCAAGAGAGAGTCTCTACTTGGGCTGGTCACCATCCAGTATGGTCTACTCCTACTGGTAATAAGGCCAGAGTATCTTCATAGATCAGTCTTCCTGATGTCAAGCCTACTTGTGGTTGCCTTTGGCTGAGGCACCAATACTGGGTCCAATCTTGGACACATAGGGAAGTAGGGTCTTATGGTATAAACACAGTGACTTGCTTAGAAAGAACTTAAATGACCAGTCCTTAGGAAGAGGGTGTGAAAGGGTAGGGGCTGGTCTCTGTGGGTCTCTCTGGGGCTCTCAGGGACCCACTGTGAGGATTCGCATCCTGTCGGCACAGTAGCTACCATATTGGCAAAGTTCACTTCCTTTTGCTGATAGTCTGCTCCAAAATACGACCCATTTTAGAGAACAAATGGATTTCCCAAGTCTCAAAATTAAATTTTACAAAACTGGATTAAACACAGACCTCTTTTTATGTTATTTGAAGTCATTTAATTAAGACATAAAATCAAATTACAAAAGAGTAAGGCATGTGCAAAGACTGTAGTTTTATGTTCTAGAAGAAAGAGAAATAGTTATAGGGAAAGAGAGTAGTCTGGGAAGTTGTCCTCACCCTTTTTTTTTTCCTTTTTTGTCTTTTAAACAACATTTTAGATAGAGCGTGATCTTCTATGGTTGAACTTAAACGAAGAGTAAAGGGAACAGGAAATCAATGGGAATCATATCTTAATGAAAGCTCATCTAAAACAGTCCAAGAATCCATAAGAGACTCATTCCAGATTGGATTTCTGGAAGTCGGACAAAGGACCCGAGATTGTAACCCAGTGATTGATTCCTGCCATCAGCAGCACATTCATTCCTCTCCTCCCTAGAAGGCTTAGACAAATTTTGCCTCATTCAACAAGCTCTCAATCATATTCATGGAGTCAAGACTTCAAATGGGGCATGATTATAGCTTTAATAGCTATTCCAGGTAGAACTGATTCGCATGATGTGGGATCTTGGCAGCAGTTTAATTACTTTAGGGTAATGATGTGAATCTCAGTCAGGGGCCAATTTTGGCATTGCTGGTTATTATGTATAATAATTAATATGATTAAGTGTGTTGCTTTAGAAACTTTTATTCCCCTCTCTGTGCTAATATTTGGAGCTTGTCTTCAGAAACTATTGTATGGACAAGGTTTTCTTCCCCTCATTTTTCTCTGTAGGGCAGGATATATTCTTGAGAACACAGGTATCTTTACTTACTGATTAAAAAATAAAAAACATTTTCTGGAAAATTTTTGCAGAGATAAAGCAAAGGAGGGGCTTTGATTTCTTCATTGCCCTTCTCTTATCTCTTTCTTTCCTTGCTTATTTATTGCCTGTTTGGTCACCTCTCCCACTTTGTATAATTTTATGGTTCTTCCAAATGAATTCAAGTTTCCAAGCACCGATGTGAAGACCTTAGCCAAGAGTAACAACTCCCATTTGTTGATTGCTTACTGGGTGCCAGCAATCACTGTAAGCACTTCCTTGTCTTATTTCATCTCATCACAAAGACTGCGTGACTCCCATTATACAGGTAAAAATATGAAAGCTTGGGGCCACTGTGTGCCTCAGTCAGTTAAGAATCTACCTTCAGCTTGGGTCAGGATCCCAGAGCTCTGGGATCAAGTCCTGCATCAGTCGGGCTCCTCGCTCAGTGGGGAGCCTCCTTCTCCCTCTGTCTGCCACTCCCCCTGCTTGTGCTCTCTCTCTCTGTCAAATAAATAAGCAAAATCTTAAAAGAATATGTATGAAAGCTTATATAGGTTTGGCATCTCACCCATGGTGGTATGGCTAGTAAGTGATGGCATAGGGATTGAAATCTAGGGCCTCTATGACCCCTAGTATGAGCTTTTCCATACTAATTTTTACCAAAATCTTGTAATTGTGAAAATAATTTGTCTCTCTCAAAATAACAGTCATTCCCTTGACTGCTATCCTGCAACATACATACGTTGGGGGGTTGTTATATTTCAGAAGCATGTCGGAGGCTCGAGGCGTGAGACACAGCCTCTGTCCTCAAGTAGTTATAGTCTTCTGGAGGTAATTACAGCAGCATGAGATAATTGTTATGGTGGGAAATCACAGAAAATGTCTTTTAAAATAATGTCACTGTGGCCGGTCAGAAGGATATAAAAAATATAAAAAATCCCAGTTAATTTCAGCCAGAATTACTTCCTGCAAAAGTATGAAGAAAAGCCAAAGAGTATTACATAGATGATACTCTCGTCAAACGTAAGCCATCGCTGATTATCTCCTGTGGTCAAATGCAAAGGCGATGGGTTCTAGAATTACATCGCCCTGGCTTCAAGATTTTGCTTGATTTCTTATTAAGTGTGTGTCCTTAGCAATTTATGCAAACTGTCTGAACTTCTGTTTCCTCACCTGTAAAAAATGCTGAGAACAAATCTTACCTCCTCTGGTTGTTTAGACCAGGGGTTGGCAAACTTTTCCTTAAAGACACAGAGAGTAACTGTTTTGGTTTTTGCTGGTCAGGCAATCTCTGTCACAAGCGCTCAGCTCTGCCATTTTGGTACAAAAGCAGCCAGAGATAATATGTAAGTGAACAAGTGTGCCTCCGTCCTTCTAATAACACTTTATTTATAAAAACAGATGGGCTGGATTTGGAGCATACGCCATAGCTTGCCAACCCGTGATTTAAAGGAGGAAAGGGGGGAAAAGGGGAAAAGCAAACTCAACATATGAATGTTTCCAGTATACCATAGGTGCTCAAAATCATTCCTTTTCCTTCTTTTTTGCCATTCATTCCACTAGGCATCACAAAGATGCAGCCAATCACTGTGTCTCTCTTTTGAGACCCTCACAGTCCAGTTAGGGTGATTAGACATGGAAAATACAGACAGCAATATAATTTTTCAGGTACCAGTTGTGAGGGGAACAGAGCAAATTGGAAGTTAGAGGAGTTGAGTGAAGGGAAGAGTGGAAAAAAGAACTTCCAGGTAGGGAATCCAAAGAAGGAGGGATGCCCTAAGTGTTTTCAAAGGAAGCTGAGTGGACATTAAGTTTAGGTGGAGAAGTGGGGGCTGAATGTCAGGTTCAGGAGTTGATAGCTTTTTTTGTGGATCTCTACCAAGGGGCCATTGAGGGTGTTTGAAGAGAACATAGGAAGCACTCAACAGATATTTGCTGAAGGAATCAGTTCCTTTGAAGTTATTTGCATGATGGTTGGGCACAGAATGGCTGCCAAATGATCAGGTGGTGATGATTCCGTCCTGGGTGATGGCAGTTAGAACAGACCAGAAAGAACATGTCAAAAAGACACTGAGAAGGAGGAGAGGACATGAGCTGGTGACTGAATGTAGGCAAGACTGGGACTGGTTAGAGTAGTCACTGAGGTAGAAGTCTGGTGGCTCACAGAGCAGTGTTGCCAGCGACAGAATAAAGGATGTCAGGGAGGCTGCTTTTTGGAGGAAACACCACAAATTTAGGGTCCCTGAAGAACATCCATGTGGAAATGTGTAGTACAATAAGATGGGCTCAAGAAAGAGATTGACTCTAGAAGTAGAGATTCAAACTTATGATTCAACCTCATGAGAATGGATGACATATTGATTCTAGATGACACCTGAAGATCAAAATAAGTACCTAGTGTCCGGACAAAGTCAGGTACCAGGCCTCTCCTCAGAAATCCAGAAGCACTTCTCTGTTTCATCCTGAGTGTAATGGCAATGGAAGCTCTGAGAGACTGGTAAGGTCTCACAGCACTTTTTTTTTAAATATAAAAACAAAGATCAGGAAAAGAATTAGATAAACCCTGCAATTCTGAGGTCAAGAAACTTCTCCCAGGGCTCCTGGATGGATCATTTGGTTAAGCGACAGCCTTCAGCTCAGGTCATGATCCCGGAGTCCCAGGATCAAGTCCCACATCAGGCTTCCAGCTCCGTGGGGAGTCTGCTTCTCCCTCTGACTTTCTCCCCTCTCATGCTCTCTCTCGCTCTCTCTCTAATAAATAAATAAATAAATAAATAAAATCTTTAAAAAAAGAAAGAAACTTCTCCCATACAATCCTGAGCAAAAGACATAGAGTGTGAACTCCTGAACTATGTAAATTCTGATACGTAGACCTAATACAGAGTAATCCCACTGAATTTAGTCAGTGGGAAGAGAAGAAGTAGAATTGTGTCAGCAATGATAATGATAAAACAACCCTGAGATGAGGGGCTTGGGGGGCTCAATTGGTTAAGCGTCAGCCTTTGGCTCAGGTCATGATCTCAAGGTCCTGAGATTGGGTCCCAGGTCAGGCTCCCTGCTCAGTGGGGAGTCTGCTTATCCCTCTCCCTCTGCCCCTCCCCACTGTTTGTTCTCTCTCTCTCTCTCTCAAATAAATAAATAAATAAATAAAATCTTTAAAAAACCCAAATACCCTAAGACATTCCCAGCATCTTTTCAAATGTGTGTGTTCAATCATGACTTAGCAAAACTACTTTCAGATATAGATCCTAATTTGTTGCTCTGTTAAATAAATACAATTCTCTGCCAAATCTTATGCCAAATTCTCAGATCTCAAGTTGATCTGTTCTTCTTGCCTGACAACTTTTCTTACTACTACTGTGAGGAAGGGAATTCCCTTTGAGCGGCCAGGACAAGAAAAATGGGTCTTTCTAGAGTAGAGCTGGCTTATATTTTCCTTACATAACATCAGAAAAGTGTTACTCAGAGGTATTACATCTGGCCTCGTTAGACACTGACTCCCTAGTAAATCGGTGACTTGTGGAGAGAGGTGTTCCATCTGAGACAGTTTTGGAAGGGGTTTTATTTTCCACTTTCCTTTTACTTATTCCTTGAACCCAGTGAAATCGCAGGGTCAAACAGAAGAGCCTTTTTCAGAAATATAGAACAGCGAAGGAATCATAGGATTTGACCGTCGAGCTCCAGACCTTGCCAAGCTTCAACTTCTCACTGTTCAGAGAGAGAAGACGCAGACCCAGGAGGGCTGAATGACTGACTGAAAATGAGTCAGCAAGTAAGCAGCAGACGCAGGCTTGAACTCCAGAGTCCTCCTTCCCAGGCCACTACTTCAAGTAAATCTTTGTCAGAGATTCATTTTGGCCATGGGTGGATTCTCATTTCCTTGTGGGAATCTGTGAAAGAAAATTGAAGCCACAAGCACACTAACGACGGAGGGCTGATATTGAGGAGGCCCCCACCGTGCTCCGTCCTTCACAGCCCTTCCTAAGGATAGGGACAGCGTCAGAAAAGTCCTGTTAACAAGACCTGGTCCTTTCTGGGAAAAGCAGAAATCCTTAGAGGAGCAGGCATAATCCCTTTGACTGCGAACACCAAAGGGCCCAGAGAGCCAGCCCTGAAACCTTGATGTTTAAAGCAGTTGTCCACAGACATAATGCCTTTCGTTTGATCAAAGAGCCGGGCCACACAATCCCCAAGAACAGGAAGGCTGACAAGGAGGGGGGAAGGGCCCTTTGTCCTCGAGGCCTGGAGGCCTGGAATCCGGATGCCTTGGCGGGCTGGGCTGCTGGCCTTTCAGGGAAGGCTGAACGGAGGCCTGTCCTCTGAATCCCTCCCCCTGCCCTCCGAGGGTCCCCACACCAAGAAATTGGCTAGGTCCCCCCACATCCACTCCCCACCCTCAGTCCCTGTCCATTTTCTTCAGCACGGCCATAAAAACAATTGCCGCAGCCCCCACGGGCTTTGCTGGAACTTTCCTCGTGGGATTCTGCCATCTGAAAAGGTAAGCGTCCCCATTTAACTCTTTGAGTCTTTCTCCCAGTGTGTGGTTTCCTAAACAAATATTCCATGTATCGTTCAGGTCACATTCTTGACCTTGTTGTTTCAGGTGCCTGATGATTCTGGGCTGACGACAGCCCGGTGAGCGCACTGGTCACCCCCATCCCCTCTGCTCCCTTTTCCTCCCGTCCCCTGGCAGCTTTCCCTGGCCCCTGTTTTGTCCCAGCCTCTTCCCTATTAATTGCTTTCCCCTGCAGTCTTTCTCTGTCAAAGTGCTTGCTCCTGAAGGCTTTACATTTCAGATTCCTGTCCCCGGTGCCCTCGGCTCATTCATTATTTCATTTTTCTTTCAGTGCCCTGCCTGTCAGGCAATGTCTGCACACTGGGGTTGTTTTCATTTTTGAAAGTCTCCAAACACAGATTGCAGCCTTGGAGATAAGCTTTAAAAAAAATTATAAGGCTCTTCAGCCCGTGTGCTCCTGTGCGCGCCCACACACACACACACACACACACGAGTGGGGGAAAAAATATGCTCTGGACCCACCCGCATTCTTAGAAGCACAGAATTTTCATGATGAAAGGGTTTAACGCACTGCCCTTTGGTCCTCACAGCAACAGGACCCACCGCTAATGCCGGCTCTCCTGCTTAGCGAGTAGTTGGGAAGGGTGTTTCTCTTCCTCTAATCAGTCAAACGGATACATACAGAAAGTATCTTCTAGAGGTTTTCAGCCTTATACTAAGCTGGCTGAAGGCACTTTAGAGATCCAGTCTGGCTGAGGGGACAGCATTGCCGTAGAATGAGGAGATAGTTGATGCGGTGAAGCATTCAGAACAGTCCAGAAGAGGAGAAGAGATTGGACCTCTGGGGATAAGTGACATTTGGATTCAGGAAAGTTCTTTCTTGAGCTTTTTTTTTTCTTTATCCCTAAACTTCAGATACGTTCAACATTGCCATGAGCCGAGCTGTCTTCCCACAAGACTCCTATGTCAAAGTCCTAAACCCCAGGATCTCAAAATGCAACTGTATTTGGAGGTAGGGTCTTTAAAGAGGTAATTAAGTTAAAAATGAGGTCATTCATGTTGGCCTCAATCCACTATGACTGGTTTCCTTACTAGAAGTGGAAATTAAGGCGCCTGGATGACTCGGCCATTGAGCATCCGACCCTTGGTTTCAGCTCATTTCATGATCTTGTTGTCTTGAGATGGAGCCCTGGGGCCCGCTCTGCACTCAGCAGGGAGTCTGCTTGAGGTTTTTTTCTCCCTCTGCCCCTCCTTCCACTCATGGGCTCTCTCTCTTTCTCTCTCAAATAAATAAATAAAATCTTTAAAAAGAAGAAGAAGAGGAAATTTAGACCGAGACATGTATGGAGGGAAGATCTTTTATTGAGGGAGAAGATGGCCATGTGCAAGCCAAGGACCCAGGCTCAGAGGAAACCAACCACGTCAACACCTTGACTGAAGACTTCTGGCCTCTAGGATGGTGAGAAAATACATTTCCATTGTTTAAGTCACCCAGCCTGCCTTTCTTTGCTACGGCAGCCCGAGCAAACCAATACAAACATTGATGTTTCAAGATGGCATTAGTTCGAGGTGGACAATGAACTAAAACAGGAAGTAAGTTCTGGGCAGGAAGTGGCTCTTCTGCCCCATGTGGGCTTGCGGGCGCTGGTTTCTCGTTTGCTGATGAGCAGTAGATATCCAGCATGTGTTTCCTGGGCACCTACTTCACACAGGAACTGTGCTAAGCCCATGAACAGACACTCAGAAACCGAAGACTAGATGAGATTAGTGACTTTGACTGGGAGTGGATGGGTGTTGAGCAGGGCTCCCCAAGGCAGTCTCCTCCTTAGGACCTAATGGCTAGGTTGTGATAAGACTTCTCTTCCTTCTTGTCACTTACTATACTGATTCCTAAAGCATTAGGGGGAACCATATGAAACTGCCTCTTTATTTGGGTCAGAAAAGTTGAACTAAACGCATGTGGCATCCTGAACTGCATCCTGAAACAGAACAGCATTGTGAAAAAACTGATGGAAGCTAAGGGAAGTGGTTCCATTGATAGGAATGCACCAATATTGATTTCTTAGTTTTCCAAATGCGTCATGGTTATATAGCACGGTAACATTAAGGGGAACTGAGTGAAAAATATACAGAAATGCTTTATACAGTCTTTGCAACGTTTCTATAAGACTTAAAATTATTCCTCGGGTGACTGGGTGGCTCAGTCAGCTAAGCGTTCAATTTTTGATTTTAGCTCAGGTCATGATCTCAGGATTGTAAGATCGAGCCCCATCTTGGGCTCTGCACTGAGCATGGAGCCTTCTTAAGAATCTCTCTCTTCCTCTGCTACTCCCTTCTTGCTCTCTCTCTCTCTCTCAAGGCAAAACAAAATAAAAAACCTAAAATTACTCCAAAATAGTTTTTTTTCAAAAATATTTGAATATTGGCAATTGTATATAGTTTAAACTAATAGATAAAGCCCAGGGGCCTTGGATATAGACTGCTAATTCAACCTTTTCATTTTATAGTTGCAGGATTTGTGCTTGAAATTTAAGTGTGTTTTAGCTATAGATATGTAGATTTTTTTTTTTAAATGATTGAACAGCTATTTGTACCTCAGTAGCTCACACCCTGGATGCCTCGCCAGTCTAAGTAAGAGTGAGAAGCAACTGAGTAAACCTTCGAAGAGGACCGATTGCCATTACTGGGGGATAGTCTTGAGCCAAGACATGTGGATGGAGCTTCTCCTCTCCTCTGAATGGATGAGGATAAACCCAATTTCTTGAGGACTCTAGGCTGTTGCAGTGGATTGACTACCTCAACCCTTTTCAACAGCCAGTGGGCACCTCAACATGGCCTCATTCCAGGAGAAATGGTCACTTTCAACCCTCTTCTTCAGCTAGAGATTCTTCCTTTCTTCCCTACTGGGTAATGAGAAGACAGAAGGATTGTGCTACCTCAGTCTGGGGGGAGTCTGGATTCTCATTTTAAAGAAAAAGAATCCACTTCCAGTTCTACCTCTGAAACTAGAAAATTAATCCTTCTAAGACCAATACCATACGAGAGACTTGTCTTGTTTTGCTGACAAGCATTTGGCATTAAAAAAAATTATTTGTCATACTTTAAAATTGGAAAGCTTCACAAAAATATCTGTGTATTTGGCTTATCTTGAACAATTAGAAGTTCTAGCAACAGAGACCTATGTTGCTGTGTGGAAGAGACTTGTTAGAGCTGAGTAGCCAGTAGGCTCTTTCAAGGGGCCCTTTCTTCTCCATTTCCCATAGTCCCACACAGCCCTCTCTACCCATTTATGCTTTTTTTGTTTTAAAGATTTTATTTATTTATTTGACAGAAAGAGATCACAAGTAGGCAGAGAGGCAGGCAGAGAGAGAGGAGGAAGTAGGCTCCCGGCTGAGCATAGAGCCCAATGCGGGGCTCGATCTCAGGACCTGGGGATCATGACCTGAGCTGAAGGCAGAGGCTTTAACCCACTGAGCCACCCAGGTGCCCCTGATTTTTTTTTTTTTAATTTTTATTTTTTTCTACCCATTTGTGCTACCTGCTGGACCATTTCAAGCATCTGAATTTGCAACCCCTGGTGTAGATCGGTGTTTGTGATACTACAGGTCATGGTCCATTTGTGAATCATGAAATCAGTGTAGTGGATAACCTACACCGAAGAAAGGAAAAAGGTGGCGAGTAGGAGAAGAGAAGGAAAAGAGAAGGAAATAGAAACTACCAGAATATATCATCTGTAGCAAGGGTGCGTCCTAGTTTGTAAAACCTTTGTGTCAATTGTGTTGGTGAGTGCTTGCACTAGGTTACGATGTAAAAATATCTTTCTTCCCGTGAGTTGCAATAAAAATGTGTGAAAGCCAAGACTAGTGAAAATTTAAATAACCCAACCTTTTTGTTCAACATTTAGTCTGCCGTATTTTGTTTCATGTTTTTGTTTTGTTTTCCTATAGATAACCTGAGAGGTGGGAGGGGTATTTGTCATATAAACACAATCACAGAATTCATACAAACATAATAACATGGATCCCTGGGAATACCAGTAGAAGATCTGTAATAAAAAAATGAGAGCATCTAACTGAAATGAAAGAAGAGATCAATCTCCTTGGCATTTCTAAGACCTATGTTCCACAAGATTGCATAGTTGTATGGTTTTAAGTTAGGTCACATGAAATAATAATGGGATTATTTATATAGGTCAGCTAGAGCAACTAATAATCCAGATAAGCACTGTTCAACAGAACTTTCTCTGATGATGGAAAAATTCTATATCTGCTCTGTTCAATATGGTAAACACTGGCCACGTGTGCCTCTTCCATATTTGAAATGTAGCCAGCGTGACTGATGGTCTGGATTTTTTCATTTTCACTTTAATTAATTTAAACTTAAAAATTAAATGTATTAATTAACAATACATTTAAATTTAATTAATTTAAACATATGGTTGGTGACTGCCATATTAGACAGCAGAGCTCTAGACTCTAGAACTAGTACCTTGAGAGAAGGCAGGCTCTGTTTCTTTCCTGTTTCTGTGCTAGAATGCCCTTCGGTCCGGTGGAATCATCTTCAGGCCTTGCACACCAAAGAGGGAGGAGGGCTCCTAGTCTGCTAGATACACTTTATGTTCTTTAGTCCAGCTTATTGCTACAAAGGATCCAACTTCCAAATATGGACTCTTGAAATTCTAATTCTCCCTGATTTTTTTTTATCAAATTAAAAAATTACCTGGGGGGACCTCTGGGTGGCTCAGTTGGTTAAGCGTCCGACTCTTGATTCCAGCTCAGGTCACCAACTCAGGGTCATGGGATCAATCCCTGCATCAGGCTCCCTGTTCAGCACAGAGTCTGCTTATCTCTCTCTCTCTGCTCCTCCCCCTGCTCGCTCTCTTGCTCTCTCACTCTCTCACTCTCAAATAAATAAATAAAATCTTTAAAAAAAAAATTACTTGGGGCACCTGGGCGGCTCAGTGGGTTAAACCTCTGCCTTCAGCTCAGGTCATGGTCTCAGGGTCCTGGAATCAAGCCCCACATCGGGCTTCTCTGCTCAGCAGGGAGCCTGCTCCCCCCCCCCACTTGTGATCTCTCTCTCTGTGTCAAATAAATAAAATCTTTTTAAAAAATTGCTTAAGGCAGATTATGTGAGTTTGAAGCATATGGATTAAACTGTAATAGCTGTTAATAACTGCAAATGTCATAATAAATGTAATAAAAATAGTAACACGTAATGTAATAAAAATAGTAACACGACTAGGAACCACGTTGCAAGTGCTTACTATGTACTTGGTGCCATGATACGCACTTTGTACGCTTATGCTGCCTATTCATGCTCATCCTATGAGAGAGGAGGTATTGTCCTATAGGATGAAACTGATGTTTGGGGAAGGTTAAGTAACTGGCAAGATCACCCAGGCAGCGAGTGAATGAGCTGGAATGTGAATCCGGTTCTGTCTGGCTATAGACCCCTTCCTAGAACCACTACGATGGTTGCTAATTGGTTCTTTTTTTCCATCAGCTCATTATGTCCTTGATAAAAACTTGGCCGAATGAATTATAAATGGCAATGCTAGGACTGTGGCCTCATTCTTAGGATTCTGAGACAGGTCCTCTCTACAGCCACTCCCTTATCAGAGACACTGCTTTGGCCACTTTGCAGGAATGTGCCCATGGTCTTCACTGAAGCGTAGGCATTGTTTACTTTGGGGTTCCTTTCCTCCCTAACAGTAAAAGTTGTATCTTGTTCTCTTGGTATAGAGACAAACCTATTAATATTCTCTAGCAAACCATTTTCCTCTACCTAAACATTCTTTATTCCCCTCTCCTTTCTGGTTTTAAGAGAAGTTGGAACATTATCCTAAGCCCTATGCTAGGTTGAATAATGGCCCCCGAAATGTCCACATCCTCATCTCCAGAACCTTGACTATGTGCCACATGAACCTTGGCCACATGAACCTTGCAGAAATGATTACACGAAGAACCCTGACATGGGAAGAGTGTCTTGGACTATTTGAGTGAGTCTGGTCGAATCCCAAGTGTCCTCACCGGAAAATCAGGGAAGGAGATGTGATAGCAGAAGCAGAGTGCAGCGCAGTTGAACAATCCTCAAGTGGTTTTGAAAAGGAGGAGGGTCATGGCTAGGGAATGCAGGCAGCACGGTGTGGTGTGCCTGGCACCATCTGTGTGCGATGAAGGAAGGAGAGAAATCAGGAGAGCTCTTCTCACACTTCCAAGGAATCATAGGATAGGATTAAAAGTGGTTATGAAGGAGACTGCAAGTACTCCAGTTTGTACTAGAGTAGCCCAAGTACTGAGTGATCCCTTCTCCTCCTAAATGGTCATCAATGTCTACCCATTTTTCCCTCAGAGCACTCAGTGCCAGGGAAATTGTTGGCCATAACCATTTGCTTTTGCCTGGAGGTTGTGGTTCTGATGGTGCAGAATCTGCACCAGGAAGAGGATAGCAGCTCTGGGGGGAAGGGGCCTGAAGAAGAGAAACAGGGACTGAGAAGGGAGAGGAATGGAAAAGGGACAAGTCATGGAAAGACCTGGAGATGCCAAGAAAAAGGGACTCAAAAAAAGCGAGACTGTAAGAATGAAACAAAGATGTTCATAAACACAGGCAATGACAGATGTTGGCGAGGAGGCAGAGAAAAGGGAACCCTCCTACACTCTTGGTGGGAATGCAAGCGGGTGCAGCCACTCTGGAAACAGTATGGAGGTTCCTCAAAAAGTTAAAAATAGAGCTATCCTACAACCCCGCAATCGCACTACTGGTATTTACCCAAAGGATATAAAAATACAGATCGAAGGTGCCTGCACCCCAAGGTGTATAGCAGCGATGTCCACAATAACCAAACTATGGAAAGAGCCCAGATGTCCATTGACAGATGAATGGATAAAGGAGTTACAGCATACATGTACACACACACACACACACACACACACTGGAATATTACTCGGCCATCAAAAAGAATGCAATCTCTCCATTTATAATGACATGGATGGAGCTAGAGAGTATAATGCTAACAAAAATAAGCCAGTCAGAGAAAGACAAATACCATGATTTCACTCATATGTGGAATTTAAGAAATAAAACAGATTAACATAGAAGAAGGGAAGGTAAAATAAAATCAGGTAATAAGAATAAGAGAGGGAAACCATAAGAGACTCTTGGCTATAGAGAACAAACTGAAGGCTGATGGAGGAGAGGCAGAGGGGTGATGGGCTAGATGGGTGACAGGCATTAAGGCAGGCACTAGTGATGAACACTGGGTGTCGTAGGTAAGTGATGAATCATCAAATGCTATACCTGAAGTGAATACTACACTATATGTTAACTAACTTGAATTTAAATAAAATCTTGGAAGAAAAATAATAATAAAGATGAGAAACTTGAAAGAAAAAAGAAAAAAGATGCTCACAGAGAAGGAAGGAAAAAGGAGGGAAGGAGGGAAGGGAAGGGAAGGGATGGGATCAGGGATTTGAAAGGACCCAGAAGGAAAGGTAAGGAAACAAGAAATAAAAAGCAAAACCAGACGTGGGCCTGAGAGTAACCTTCCTTTCTTTCCCAACTGATGCTGAGGGCCAGAGGCCATCTGCGGCCATCAATCTGAGCCCCTTGCTGCGGCCATGGTCAGTCAGATTTGCACACGGGAGACAATGGCAGAATGCAGCCTAAGAAATGAAAAGGCTCCCATATGGTCAGAGGCTGCATTTTCTCTGCTCTCCTTACACAAAGCTGCTATTGACATCAGCTCTGGGTTGGGGAGAGGTCATCGTTCAGTGTAATGCCTACAACCACTTGGTTCCGGGGACCTTTTCATCTCTTAGTGTCACTTCATAAAGCACCTGTTTAAAAAAAAAGGGGGGAGATTCTTCTTCTAAAATATGATATTCAATATGCATGTATATATTGAGTACTGATATACTGACTATAGAAGCATTCTGTGGGTACACACACGCGCCCCCACGTCTGCACACACGTAACCACGTCATGCTTCCATTTCAATTTCTAGGAAACCGGGAACAAAGCACAATGAAGTGTTTTCCAGTGATCCAGAGTTTCTCTTTGGTTTCTATTTTTACCTTTCAAAAGAGCACGTCTCACAAGGAGATGCATTCCTTAGCCCTCGAGACTATTAAGTGAGACCGCACGCACTCAGATGGGCCTTTCTTGTGGTTTCTCATTTTACCCATTTCAGTTGACTTTTGCCCATATAATCATTCATTTTCATGAGATTTACCCAGAGAATTTTTTTTAAACAAATGTTGTCCACGCAGTTTTTAATTGTTCTCCTCAAATTGTGCTGAGTGTGTTGACACTTCCCAGAGTTTGGGGTTTTTAACTTACTAGTTCTTCCTTCCTCGCCTGCCCCTGGGAGGTCTCGCAGCTACGTCTGGCCTTTCGGAATCACTGACAGCTCTGTTTTCTGTTTTTCACACGGTTCACTTTTCCGTCCTGGCTGAGGCACTGAGATCTTAGTGCTTGTTTTCCTTCTTCTTTTTTTTTTTTTGCAATGGCTCCTACGTTTTCACATAGGATGGTATTTCGGCGTGGTAGCCTTGGGTATCAAACCTGCGCCCGAGGAGCAAATAGGACAGTAGCCCCATGACTTTTTCCACCTTATTTTAAAATTTTATTTCCGTTTCTCCCACCCTGACGACTTGATATGTTTTAGTCTTCTTTTCAACAAGGCGGTTAACCACGCCTAATCGTACTTACCATACGGAAGGTATTAGTGCTCAGCCCTTTCCAAACAGGGAGTAATTCAACCCAAAGGACAACTTAAGGAAGATGGGGGGAGTCTTCGTATTTTGTGGTTGAGGAAATGGTGGGACAGAGAGGTGAGTCACTTGCGCCAAGTCACATCTCTGGTAAAAGGAGGGTCGAGATTCAAACCCAGACCATCAGGCCTGTCTTCAAGCTGCTAATCACTGCACCAGAAGAAAGGAGAGCATAGAGTTCTCGCCTTCAGACTTCTCCGATGAGTTGGTTCAGTGTTTCCAGGGCTAACAGCAATTTTGTCTCTGTTTACAGTCAAGACAAGTGCTTTTTTTTCCTTTTTTTTTAGTACTTTCTAAAAAGCATTACAACTCCTAGAAAATGCAGAGTCCTATAATCCTGCTCGGGTTTTGGGGTGGTTTTTTTTCTTTTTTTTACATCTTTCCCTCTTTTAGGCCAGGCCAGGTGGGCTGAGCTCCTGGCGCTGGGAAGTCTGATGGCACATGGGCTTTTTCTCACTATTCACTCACTCACTGCCTTCACCCTCCCTCTGGCAATTTTCGTGAGTTTTTCCGTCAAGGTGCGAAGCCTGATTTATGTTTTGAGAGCCACACCCTTTTCAACAACACGCATGCAGATGCCATACATAAATGAAAGGTGACCTTTACCCATGAAAAGAATTTTGATGAATCACAGGAAATAATATACTGTGCAGGGAAAATAGTTTTCTGGTCTTTTTTGTTGTTGTCCAATATAAATCACTTCCCAGGAAGAACAATCTGAGTCTAACGAGGTTCATTAACTGTAGCCTACAAAGACCCCCAAGGATGAGAAAATAATTCCACTTGTGCTGGTCTCTGATTGACTCCTACTGGGGGCGGGTGTGCATACTGGGAGACAGGAGGAGGCTGAAGGTTCTTGGAAGGAATGACTAGAGGTCATGACTAGAGGAATGACTAGAGAAATAGCCAATGACTATTTCTCTGTTATAGGGCATGAGCAATGTTTTCAAACTATGGGTTGGGACATCTTAGTGGGCTCTGAGATCAATATTGAAAGACATAGAAAAATAAAAAGGCGAAGGTGAAGTGAAAACATCAGAGTGAAGACACAGACACAGAGTGGAGACAGTGTTTCGTGAAACCTCCCTAACCCTTACATATGCACAGAATACGTATACCAAGTTGCAATGTAAAATGTTCTCTCCTACTAGGTATTCCACTCAAAAAACGTTTATAAAACACTGCTCTATAGAATAAAACCAGCCACAGGCATTTTTCTCTACCTTCTGAGAACTTAAACTGCAAGCCAATCATGACAACTCTTAAGGTTCTACAAATATTAGGGGAATTCATACTGGTGATTCTACAGGGCGTCCTAAGAAAGATCAATTGAAACAGGAATTGAGTGACTCTATTCTTCCTGTTAGTGAGAGTGCTTTTCATTTCATTTCTTTTCTTTTCTAAGATTTTATTTATCAGAGAGACACAGAGAGCACAAGTAGGGGGAGTGGCAGGTAGAGGGAGAATCGGACCCCCTGCTCAGCAGGCAGCCCAACTCATGACCCAAGCCCAAGGCAGATGCTTCACAGACTGAGCCAGCCAGGAGTCCCAGGGAGAGTGCATTTCTGAGGTAAGGTCAAGAATCCTGAAGGAGATGTGAAGCCATTTGGTTGTTCCAACATCACGGGCTGGGAGAAGAAGACCCCTGAGGCCATGGGCTGATGAAGGTAACTCATGAAAGTGTCCTCCTGGTAAGAGTGAAGGAACAGATACACAGGAGAGAACAGGGAGAGGAGAAGGAACTAAACGTGGCAAAGTAGATGCCTGTTGGCCAAAACTGAACCATGGATGTGTTTGTTTTGACTGGCCTGACATTTACAAAACTAAGACATTCCCATAAAAGATGGGATTTTCAGTTTCTCTAGAAAAATCAGATCTGGCTCCTCTGAGTCTGTACTCATGCATGACAATTGGTTGGAGCCAACAAGAATCAGCTCCCCATGAACACATTTGGCTCTTCAAATTGACGTTAAATTGAGAGCTCGTCCCTCAGTTACAGTAGCCACATTTCAAATGTTTAATGACTACATGCAACTAGTGTCCACCATATTGGATGGTACAGGTAAAGACCATTTTCATCATCAGAAAGTTCCACTGGATGGCATTGCTCTCAGAGCCTTTGTCTCACTAGTCACTGTTCTCTCACCCAGGGCCAGCCCCAACCCCTTTTGTTACCTGTCTCACCCTTTAGGCATTTCTCTTTGCAACTCCCATAATACAGTGCCTATGTTAGGTTGGCTGCGAAGCTCTGTGACTTAATCTTGGGAATCGAAACCTATCTCCATTGACCACAGACTCACTGAAGTATCTTGAATTGAGTGTATCTTGAATTGTATTCTTTGCAAAGTAAGGAGTGACATGAGAATTACAGAGACCATATATGTGTAAATGGTGTCTTACAAAGTTATCAGACTAGAAGAAAATTGGGTTTCGGTTAGAGTCCTTCACTACAGGGGAAAACCAGAAAAAAAGACATCTCATTTCCTGTTCTCAACAACTACAGATATCCACTGGGGCGAATGGGGCAGAATCGAAAGGACCAAATCGGATGAGAGAAGCGAACAGTAAAGCAATGGATAACTTTCCAGATAAAAGTTAATATCCTGTTGGGATACATGTGGTTACATCACTTCTACCTCTGCCCATATATCACAGAACGTGCAGAAGAACTAACCGAGATTTGGTTCATTTGATCAATGTGGGAAGCCATTTGAAGCAAACCAGATTTGAGAGAATCATTTAGCTGAATTGTCTGACACTTCTAAATTAATCAGATAAGCATAAATATCACCCATGCAGGCTCAGTCATTAATATTCATCTTTGAGTTCAGTAAAACATCTCATGGGTGTGCATGTGAGTCCATGCACACACACACACACCCTTTAATTTCCAGGAGCATATTAACGGTTCCTACAAACCTAAGAGGGAAGCAGAATGCTCTTAGAGTTATTACATGTTAACAAACTTGGGATCCATATTGTATTTTAGTGAATTTTAAGGGTTGTCCTGTCTTGGTTAACCTGCCTTGCCATCAACTTTCTTGCCATAGAAATACATGGAAAATATGAAAGGATCCTCATTTTTGAGCATTTACTCAAAATGTACATAAGTACATTTTATCTTAAGTATTAAAGTACAGGACACTTTATACTGTTTCTTCCTCTCTTCCCCCTTCCTTCTCTTCCTCACCCACATTCTTTCTCCCTCCCTTCCTTCTTTTTTTTTAAAATATAACATTAAAAGTTAAGTGTCATTTGCAGACTATTTTAACTTGGAACAGTCTTGACCTACTGAAAGTAGTCATGAAATTATTGGTTCAACTTTTGCATTGATAGAACTTTTGACAAGAGCTTCTGTTGAACACAATTCTGGATGCATTGATTTATTACCAGGTGATGGGCCCAGTGTCTTAGGTAGACTTCTGAATGTGTCCCAGAGCTGTTCCAGAAAGTTCTGTCTTAGTTATTTGTGCTCCTCTAACTGAATACCACAGACTGAGTGATTTATAAACAATAAACATTTATTTCTCATGGCTCTGGAGGCTGGAAATCCAAGCTCAAGGACTTGGCCAATTCAGCATCCAGTGAGGGTTCATAGAAGGCTGCCTTTTTGTTGTGACCTCACCTGACAGAAGGGGCCAGAGAGCTCTCTGGGATTGTTCCATAAGGGCACTAATCCCAGTCCCGAGGGCTCTACTCACAGGAGCTCATCCCCTCCAAAAGGACCTCACCTTCAAACACCATCATATGGAAGATTCGGTTTCAACTTATGAATTTTGGAAAGGCACAACCTTCAGTCTATAGCAAGTTCCTTCTCAAGAAGGTAACTTTTCAGTTTCCTCAGAAAGTCCAATTTTCAGGTTGGGTATCTGATCCTCCTGCTCAAATATTTCTTTGGGAACTCAGAGGGACTTCAGAATGTGCCAGAGAAACAGCAGGAGAAGCAGACCGCCCAGCTCTGCTGTCCCTGCACATCTCACCCCCGGCCCCACCCCTAAGCACAGTTCCTTCATGGCGGCGGCACCTCAAGGACGCGGAATCCGTTGGTGAGTTTCCTGTTTTAGAGGCTTACGATGAGAACAGGGGACCACCTGAATTTCATTAGCAGCCAGGAAGGAAGATAAAAAGGGAAATAAATATTAATAATGTCTCTTTCACCAAACATTCACATCCAGCTCACATGAATACCAATCAAACCATGTAAAATATCATAGCACATCATGTCTGAGGAAAATGTGTGAGAATAGACCTGATTTCCATAATTCTAACATGCTTTGGTTTCCATCAGATGAAATACAGCTATGAAATTGAAAGTGCCACTTTATGTGTGAAAGTTCTAATATTGGCCTGAAGTTTTGAAAAGAGGGAAGAAATATGGTGGAAATAAAATTCCCTTGAAATTTATTAATAAGTTGAGAGTTACAGTGAGACAAGCAGTCAAAACCTGGCATGACTGCTGAGAGAAAAAAGGTCTTTAAAGAAGGTACCACATCCCCAGCCCCTAGAACAGTGCCGACCACATAGGAGGGCTGAATACATACTTACTGAATTTTTTTTTAGCCCAAATTGGGGGTGAAGGCAGGAGGGAACAGGCAGAGCAGTCTGAGAACCAGATTCCATGAAAACCAAGAAGGAAGGCCACTCAGATTGCTGAAGAGGATATGATTGCTGACCTCCAAGGTAAGGTGGCTATCGTAGTTCCCTAGGGCTCTCATCACCAAGTCCCACAGACTGGGAGACTTAAAGAAACAGCAATGTCTCACCTCATAGTCATGGAGGTGAGAAGTCAAGAATCAAGATGGCAGCAGGGACTTGCTCCCTCAGAAACCTATAGTGGAATCCTTCCATGCTTCTTTCTAGCTGGCAATCCTTGGCATCCCTCCATTTGCATCTGGGTAACTCCCACCTCTGCCTCTGTTGTCAGACAGGGCTCTCCCTGTGTGTCTCTGTGTCTTCACGGGGCTCTCTTATTCACAAGAGCCAAAGGGCAAAGCAACCCCAACATCTGTGTCCATCAGTGGGTGAACCTCACAATAAAATGTGGGAAGAACACACAACGTCATGTTATCTAGCCTTAAAAAGGGACAACATTCTGAAACACTTCATGATACCGGTGAATTTTGAACACATCTTGCTGAGGAAAATAAGTCATTCGCAAAAGCACAAAGATGGGCATGATCCCACCCGCACGAGGTCTCCATAGCAGTCAGACTCAAGGAGACTGAAAGTAGAATGGTGGTTGCCAGGAGCTGGCGGGAGAAGGAATGGAGAGTCAGTGTTCAAGGGGTGCAGTGCTTCAGTTGGGGAAGACGAGAATGTTCTCCAGATGGCTGGTGGTGATGGGGGCCCCACAGCATGAAATATACTTACAGCACTGAATCCTACCCCAGGGATCACTGAGGGCAAAGAAGAGGGGATTAGAAGAGACCCACGAAAGTACTCTTGAGGGTAAGGAAAAGCACAGCCAAACGGGAGGGCTACATGGGAGCACATGATCTCAGCTGGGAGATAAAGCGGTCTCAGAGGCCTTTCTCACACACTGACTCTCCGACTGAAGGAGTTTCCACACCAGGTCATTATTGCCAGAAAAGGGAAGAGTCTTCGGAGAGTATGCATTTTGTACCATATTATGCACGTAATATGGGTCTAAACTCTCTCTCACTGGAAGCTGAATCATATGACTTCTAAGGTCCCTTGGATTCTGAGATATGCTCTCAGTTTAGGTAATTTTTCCAAGGGAATAGATACTGGGCAAAAACTGGGTCAGTTATGGTGACTGGAAAGATTCCAGGACTTACATCAAAGTCCTGGTTTGGGTCTGGACAGTGGTTTTCTCTGCCTTTAATAACCTCAAGTTTCTCTTCTGTAAAAGTGGGTTAATAATTCTCAACTTCCTGGTGATTATAGGGATGTAATGAAATATTATATACATAAAAGCAACACTTAACAGTTCAAGATGCAATTTATTAGAGCTTATTTGAGACCATTCATAATGCACCTTAAGAGGTCAGGATATCCAGTAATAATTAGTAAGAACACTAACTTCACTGGGTGCTTGTAAGGGTAAAAAATATATAGGGGCACCTGGGTGGCTCAGTGGGTTAAGGCTTCTGCCTTCGGCTCAGGTCATGATCCCAGAGTCCTGGGATCGAGCCCCGCATCGGGGTCTCTGCTCAGCAGGGAGCCTGCTTTCTCCTCTCTCTCTGCCTGCCTCTCTGCCTACTTGTGATCTCTGTCTGTCAAATAAATAAATAAAATCTTTAAAAACCATATATATAATATATATTATATATGTACATGTATTTTATATATGTATATTATATATGTATATATTATATAGTATGTTATATACTATAATACATATATATTATAATTATATATTTATATATAAATTTACAAATGAATATAAATATAAAATATATATTATTTATATAAGTTATGTTTTATATAATTATATATTATATAAATGGCATATGTTATATATGTATTATTTGTATATTATATTATATATGTATGGATATGGATACACATACATATGGTATATAGGAATATAGGGAAAGCTTAACTCTCCACGCAGACCCCAAATCTCACCTTAGTGGTTAAGATAGTCTCACAATTTTTTGGCTTTATCCTTCTTGTATGCCATAGATCTACAATAGCTTTTTACACTCTATGGCCCAATAACATGTTCCTGTTTTGCAAGAATAGCACAAAGAACTTTTTTCCAGAACCACTGGAGAGTGAAATGCCAACATAATGTCCCATCACCTTTGATATTTCAACGTAATTTTCCTCTACAAAAAAGGACGTGCTCCTACATAATCACAAGACAACCATAAATATCAGAAAATTAACCTTGACATATCACTACCGTCTGATCTTCAGACCCACTCTGGTTTCACCAATTATCTCCATAATGTCTTTTATAGCAGAAGATCCAGGCTGTGATCACATGTAACATTGCATTGTCATGTCTCTGTGGTCATCTTCAATTTAAAACAAGTCCTTAGTCTCCTTCACTTTCACAACCTTAATACAATGGCTCATGAGCCAACCCCTGGCTGGTCACTCATTTTTGGAAATGAAATTTTATCAGAACATAATCACATACATTGTCTATGGCTGTTTTTTATATTATAACAGCAGAGTTGAGTAGTTGTGACAGAGACCATATGGCCTACAAAATCGAAAATATTTATTACTAGGCTTGTTTACAAAAAATCTTTGTCAAATTCTGTGCTCAACTGGAAGGCAAGAAAAAGAAATGAAAGGAATACATATTCAAAAAGGAAGGACTGGTTTTAATGTGTTTTCTTGTTTACATAGAAAGTCCTAAGGAATCTATAAAGTAACTACTAGAATTAATAAGCGAATTTAGCAAAGTTGCAGAATATAAGACCAGTATTATAAAATCAGTTTTGTTTCTACATATTAGCAACAGATAATAGGAAATGATACTTTAAAAATATCATTAAAGTAGTATCAGAAAACATAAAATACTGGGGGGGTGCCTTAGTGCCTCAGTTGGTTAGGTGTCTGACTTCAGCTCAGGTCATGATCTCAGGGTCCTGGGATAGGGCCCTTCGTTGGGCTCCACACTCAGCAAGGAGTCTGCTTCTCCCTCTCCTTCTCTCCCTTCCCCTGCTCATGCTCACTCTCTCTCTCATATAAATAAATACAATCTTAAAAAGAAAGAAAATATAAAATACTTAGAGGGCACCTGGGTGGCTTAGTTGGTTAAGCATCTGACTCTTGATTTTGGCTCAGGTCATGATCTCGGGGTCATGAGATCAAGGCCTGTTTGGGCTCCGTGTTCATAGGATATGAGATTCTATCTCTCCCTCTCCTTCTGCCCCTAACCCTACATCAAATGAATAAATAAATTAATTAATTAAAAAATATTCCTGGGAGAAATTAAAGAAGATAAAATAAATAGAAAGAAATTTCCTATTGATGTTCACATATTGGAAGACTCAAAATTGTTAAAATGTTAACACTCCTCAAATTGATTTGACACTTACTGCCACCCTAGTGATTATTCTAGAAAGATCCTTTTTAGAAATCAACAAGCTTATTTTAAAATTCATATGAAAATGCGTAGGGTCCAAAGTAGCAAAACTATCTTGAAAAAGAAAACCAAAGTGAGATGACTTACACCACATGATTTCAAGATTGTAACTACCCTACAAGATGGTCCCCAATGATCCCCACTTCCTGGTATTTGTTCCTTGTGTAGTCCCTTCTCACAGGCTCTCAGGGTTGGTCTTTGGGGCCAAAAGAATATGGGAAAAGTGATGAGATTTTGCTTCCTAGATTAAGTTATAAAAAACATTGTAAAAACTCTCCCTCTCTCTCATTCTCTCTCTTTGGTCACTTGTTCTGAAGAGAGTGTGCCGTTCTCTAATGAACAATCCTGTGGAGAATCCTGTACAGTGAGGAACTGAAACCCATGGCCAATAGTCAGCAAGAAACAGAGGCCTCTCCTTAACAGTCAATAGCTGCATTAGTGACCTTGCAGGCAAACAGTCTAGCCCTAATGTAGCCTTCAGTCGACTTCAAGCCTGGCCAATAGCTTTACTACAAGCTTACTACAGGCCCTGAGGCAGAACTACCAGCTTAGCTGCTCTCAGATCTCCCATTCTCAGAAACCGTAGGAAATAATAAGGTTTGTTGTTTTATGCTACCAATTTGGGGGATATTTTGTTATGCAGAAATAGCTAATGAATACAGGCCCCTGGGTGGCTCAGTTGATTAAGCGACCAACTCTTGATATCAGCTCAGGCCATGATCTCAGGGTCGTAAGATCAAGCCTCCTGTTGGGCTCCATGCTGGGCATAGAGCCTGCTTAAGATTCTCTCACTCCTTCTCCCTCTGCCCCTCCACCTGCCCCCCATAAAAAAGTGAAATAGCTCATGAATATAAAAACTTACATTTAGCTCATAGTACTCAAGACACTGTGGGGTTGATGCAAAGATGAACAGAGCAATCAACGAACACAATAGAATCCAGAAATAGAGTCACACCTGTAGTCAATTGATATTTGATAAAGGCATCCATATAATTCAAAGAAGATAGTCTTTCCAGAAAGGGATAGAAGATCCCTTACCCTACCAATCTCCAACAGTAATTCAAGATAAAACAGATAACATCTTGGGGTAGGCAAAGATTTCTTAGGATGATGAATGAATGGATAAAGAGTATGTGGTATATGTACCACAATGAAATATTACTTGGCCACAAGAAAGACGGACATTCTGTCATTTGAGACAACATGAATGGATCTTGAGGGCATCGGTGAAATTACTGAAATAAGACAAAGACATGAACCGTATGATCTCATTTACATGTGGAATTTTAAAAGTCAAATTTATAGAAACAGAGAGTAGAATAATGATTACTAGGGGCTGGGGGGTCAGGGGAAATGAAGAGCTGTTGGTCAAAGGATACAACCTTCCAGCTATAACATGAACAACTTCTGGGGCTCCAATGCACAGCATGGCAATCATAGGTAACGATACTGGGTTATACAGTTGGAAATTGTCAAGAGAGTAGATCTTAAATGTTCTCACCACACACAGACACACAGGAAGGTAATTATGTGAGGTGGGGAGGTGTTAATCCTGCAGTGGTAATTACTTTGAAATATACAAGTGTATCAAATCACCATAGTGTGCATCTTAAACTTACCCATATTATGTCGATTACATTTCAGTAAAGCTGGAAAAAAACCTCTACATATGTCCACCAAAAGATTTGTACAAGAATAATGATAACTTCATCATAATGGAAAAAACCTGGTAACAAGCCAAAAGTCCCTGCCCAAATGTCATGGATTACAATAAATTCATACAAAGGAATACTACTCGCCAATAAAAACAAACCCACTACTGATATATCCAACAAAATGCATGAATCTCAAAAACTTTAGTTTCATCAGAGAAGCTAGACACAAAAGAGCCCCTACAGTAGAATTCCATTTATATGAAGATAGACAGGCCAACCAACTAAGCTACAGCGATGGAAATCAGAACAGCAATTGCCTCTAGATGAGGGGTAATTGATGGAAAGGGACTGCAGGAAAATTCCCAGGGGGGATAAAATCTTCTATATATTCATAAGGGTGCTTACATTTGTCAAAAACTCATTTAACTGTACACTTAGAACCTGAGCATCTTATTGCATGTAAATAACCATATAAAAAATAAATGTGGTGATTTGACAGAGCCTGCACCTTCTAGGTCCTGGCGATTTATAGTATACCAAATATGGTAGTTGGTTTACACAAGTCCTGAGAGAGACCCAGAAATCCGGGAGTGGGTATGGAAGAGACTCCCAGAGTTTGGAAGGAGACTGTGGCCAAGGGAGGCCCTCACATGTAAAAGAAACACAAATGAAAGAAGAACTTGAATATTCACTTGGCTTTGGGTCTTACCTTACCTTGGACCATTTCCCCTTTCCCAAGTGTCTTCGCTTTAAGGTGAGATTTCAGACTCTTCAAGGGCATTGATGCGTTTTATAAGCCTTTGCCTTTCCCAAAGCTCCTAGCATAATTTTTTGCAGACAGAGTTTGAAGTTCTAACTATCATAGAAAGAGAGAGAGAGAATCCTGTGATTTAGAATATTTTTCAGCAGGTTTCGCATGACTTTCTGGAATGGCTGCAGACGACGTGAGAACCAAGGCTGTTCTCTGTTTCCCAGAATCTAGCACCATGTCTGGCACATGGCAGAATCAATTCGCGGACGTGTACACTAGAGAGAAAAATAAACAGCCTCCTCTCAAAGCCTTGGTGTCCGTCCCCATCTCCCCCAATCTCCCAGCTGTGGAAACCCTTAAATGCGCTTTTTGTTGTTTTACAGCCATTTGCATTTAAATTGGGCGTGTCACTATCACATTTTATTAGCTATTCCTCATACCAGCCCTGTGAGGTTAGCGCTGTTATCTGTGCTTTCCAGGCGAGGGCACGGAGAGGTGAAAGAAGCAATTTGCCCGGTCGGATCCGATCGCACTGAGAGCCTAGGGAAGAAGAGGGATTTGCGTGCCCAGGCTCCGCCTTCCAGCCTGCTTGGGGTTTCCGCAGAGCCCTTTGGCTTTGAACCTGATAATGAAATGTGGATTTCGGTACTGCACTTTGAAAATCATGTTAAAGGCATTAATTCCTAAAGAAAGAGTTAGGATTGTAATTCTTCGGCCTGATTATTTTTCCTGAGGAGGTTTTTTTTTAGATACTTGACTGGGCTGCCCAGACCCAAGGTCTTAGAAATGACTCACTCTATCCAGAGATTCTCACCATTATTTCCGGCTCAAGCACTGCAGGGCTCAGATGTCCCTCTCCCTCCTGTGGAGCCCACCCATAGCGCGTAACCTTTAAACAATAGTTTAATTGGAGTAAGATAATGTTATCAGGTTGGAAGGGGATTTAGGGCTTATCTAGCTAAGAAAAATTTAATGGGGTCCATGAACTTCCTTAAATGTAAAATATATGTAAAGTTGTGCATCTGGATAGATGTGGCTTTTTTTTTTTTTTCTTTTCTGAGAAAGTCAAGCTTTCGCACAATTCTCCTTAAAAATGGGTCTGTCCTGGGGCGTCTGGGTGGCTCAATGGATTAAGGCCTCTGCCTTCAGCTCAGGTCATGATCTCAGGGTCCTGGGATTGAGCCGGGGCGTGGGGATCTCTGCTCGGCAGGGACCCTGCATCCCCCTCTCTCTCAGCCTGCCTCTCTGCCTACTTGTGATCTCTGTCTGTCAAATAAATAAATAAAATTTAAAAAGAAAAAAGGGGCTATGTCCCTCACAGATTGGGAGATGGAACTCAGCGCATTTTAGGAACTGGCCTTTCAAGACACACAGCCAAGCGACAACGGTGCTGCAGAATTTTAGTCCTCCATTAAGACAGAAGGACTATTATCTCAGTTCCTGGAACATACATTTAGTCTGAGGAATTACACCCCCAGGCTTTCTAACCCATAGACTTTGTTCTAAAGAATTGGTTTTCCCAAAATGGTATCCCTCATCCAGACAGAACTGCTCATCTGGCTTTTCCTTGGTCTGCCTAGACCGCCCCCCCCCCCCCAGAAGGACATGGAGCTTAAGGAGCTCCCACTGCTGTGTCCTTTTCCCTTGATGGCAGGAGGGGATGTCTATGTTCCCAGAATTCCCAGTCATAACTCTGCCAATGTGGTTAACTATACCGTTCTTGCACCACCCCCTAACTCCCTGCTTGATACTGGGTGATTCAATTAAGACAAGTGGTTTTCAACCTTGGCTGTACTAGCTGCTCCCAGGGGGAGCTTTTAAAAATCCCCATGCCCTTGTCCAGGCCACACCCTGGACCAATTAAATCCGAATCTCTGGAGGAAGGGCTCAGGCAAGAATATTTTTTAAAGCTCCTCGAGTGGTTGCTATGTGCAGCCAGAGTTGAAAAACACTAATAGAATCAAGAGGAGGGAAAAAAAATCATATTGATTAGACACTTATTATGTACAGGGTATTTTATGTATGTTGGCTCCTTTATTCCTCCCGGACTCAGATGGGTTGTACAACTTTCCTAAAAATCACCCAGCTGGAAAGTGGCAAAGTCCAGGCTCCATTCCAGGCACAGATGTTTTCCTGAAAGCTATTTGTTCATCATAGATTTGGTGATGAGTAAATGAGGGGATGTCCATTCAGCACCTGGCACATAGTAGGTGGGCCTGAATAATCTGTCTCCATTTCTCAGCCTCCTCGTCAATCTAGAATGTTCCTCCTGATCCATACCATACCCTGACACCAAGACTTTAGGTCTGGGCACTTGGGGCGAACCCCTGTGGCTCTGCAGTTATATGCCCTCTTTATGCACAGATGTTATATCGTAATTTCGTTGTATAGGGATGTTAGGTTGTAGGGAACTAAAACTGATGGAATATATAACTGAAAATAGGTTCTGCCTATTACATGCATTTTGTGAAGCTCTTGGTTTTATATATGTTCATGTTCTGTAGCCATTACTTCTTTCTCTTGTCATTGCAGAATGGGATAATTTCCCATTTAACTGATGTGAGATTGGTCCTGCCATGATGTTGAAACCTGATGTCACCAGGTCATCTCTCCCTCCAGCACTATTTTCATCAGACTAGAGCAGTGGCCTGTGCCCTATCATTCTAAAGTTTTCCCCTTTCTGTTAATCTGTTTGTGAGGCTCACAAATCATTTAAATTGTTCTGAATTGATGACATTCAGTCAAATAAGGCAATGGGTGGGAACAGAGGCTTCAAGACAGGGTGCTTCCTTAGGAGAGGACCAGTGTTGGCATCTTCCAAGGAGGGGAGGTAATGACCATGTCCAGAATACCTCTGTGTGTGGACAGGTACTGAACAGCTAATGTTGCTAGCAGCCACTGTTGCCAGGCATCGTCCCAGGGGCTCCGTGGGAGTGAGATGGTCAGCCTTCGAACCCAGGCATTTGGAATCCAGAGTCTGGTTTCTAACCCCATGCTATACTCAGAGCTACCAAGGGGAAAGGGGAGAGGGGGACACTCACTCAGGGAGTTCGGTCTGTGACATCCTCAGAAGAGGAGAGAAAGAGACATGTGATGCGCCATATGCATTCCCTATCCTTCCTTGTCTCCCTAATTCTTCCAAATCACTATGCACCAATCCCATCCTGAGATGGAAGAAACCCCACCAGTCAGAGGCCCCTGGTTGAAGAGGGGAGAGGGAAGGGATGGAATAGCTAGCTATCTCCTTCTCACTTTATTCTCTTATTTATCAAGCTGGCATTGAGTGTTTTCTGTGTTTCTGACATGGGTTTTCAGCCTTTTCTATGTTTTAACCGAGAGAGGTTGAGTCCCTTGCCAAAGTCCACTGCTCTAAGGGAGTGGATACTGGATGTGAACCCAAACTGTATACAACTGGTGGCACACAGCACCAGCCTCTCACTTCTGGAACTTTCCACTCATTTTAAGGAATTTTTTAAAAAAGATTTTATTTATTTAATTGACAGAGAGAGATCACAAGTAGGCAGAGAGGCAGGCAGAGAGAGAGAGGAGGAAGCAGGCTCCCTGCTGAGCAGAGAGCCCGATGCAGGACTCAATCCCAGGACCCTGAGATCATGACCTGAGCCAAAGACAGAGGCTTAATCCACTGAGCCACCCAGGTGCCCCCATTTTAAGGAATTTTTGACAGAGATCCCTGGTAGAGCATAATAATTCAAGTAAACCCAAATTAAGTTCTCATCAGGGAAAGGAAGACTGGGGGGTCATGGAATGGGAGGGCTGCTTCCGGACAAGCCCCACTATGCATTCATTTGTTGCCGCTCCTGCTGGTCTGGGTCCTTGTCTGAATATTGCTCTAATAATATGTTTGGTCTTTGTCTTTGTCTTTGATGGAACCACTAGACTCTATGGGGAAGAAGCACTGATATGTCATTAGTTAAACACTGTCAGCTTTTCTTTTGCATTTCCATAAAGAGCTAAGGGACTTCCAAGTCAGGAGCGATGGGATGGCGTGAGGGCTCTGTTCAAACATAGACAGACAGGGGCTCTGTCTCTAGAAACAGCATCTCTGAGGAAATCCTGTTCATTGACACTGAGCTGGTGAAGGAAGAGACAGCATGAAGATGGGCCAGGCCTGGAAGTTGTGCTCATCACCTCCGCTCACATTCCATTAGCTAGAACTCAGTCATAGCCCCTTACCTTAGTGCAAAGGAGTTTGGGAAACATACCCAGCTGTGTACTTAAGAACAAACTGGTTTTCCTCTTTTCCTTTTCTTTCTTCGGCTTTGGGGTTTTTTGTTTGTTTTGTTTCGTTTCGTTTCGTTTTTGTAGTTTGTCCTTGTTATTTTACGGCCAGGGGTTGGAGGACTGGGTTGCCAATGGAAAAAAAACTACAAAGACAAATCTTTTGGAGTGATCCATGTCCAGTGCCAATTCTAAGTGTGAAAACAAAAATAACTCATTTTTATTGACTATTTGCTATGTCCCAGACTGTACTACATGGCTGCCTTGAATCCCATAGCAGCCTCTCACATGTATTGATAGCTAGTTGCAGGATGATGGAGCTCTGCTCTTCTAATGGTAATCAAGAACAAGAGGGTCCCTGTAGAGCCATTCTCCACCCTTCTTTTCCTTATTGTGTGTTCCAGAGCTTGTTTCCCATGGATGACCCATTCAGGCTTCCTTACCTTCTGGCTTCCAGTTGGATTCGGCCAATGGGAGTCATCAGCCAAGGATCAGAGTTGGGTGTACAATTGTGTCCTATCTTCTCTTTGGCCATGGCCGTGTTCCTCTGTGGATGGTCACAGCTTTGGCCAGGCAGCCACTCTTCTGGGGCTATAGATACCCTCAGGTTCCCATAAGAGGTCTCTCTTTCTGCCCATTCAGGCGTGGGGTGACCAGGGCTTCCTGCCATTGATACATTGGCAGGACTCCTTGGTATTTCATTAACCCTTACTGGTCCCTTGGACCTCCCCCACACTCCCATAGATAGTTCCTTCTGTGAACTCTCTTCAGTTATCCCTTGGAGAGTGCCATCTCTTTCCTAGTGATTCCTGGCCGATTCAATTAGGACTTAAGAACTTACACAGTTCCCCATCCAATCTCCTTCCTTTAAAAAAAACTCTGTTTATTATAAGGGCCACTTTGGAGTCTGGAAGACCTAGGTATGAAGCCCAGTTTGATCACTTACTAGTTGTGTGATCTTGAGCAACTTACTTAACCTCTCTTTGAGCTGTTGTTTACCCATTACCATTCATAAAACAAAAGATAATGCATTTGTGAGGATTAAAAGAAATAACAAAGGTAAATGACCTAGCCCCATGTTTGTCACATAATAAATAATTAATAGAGCTAGAAATGGCAAATGATGTCACAGAAATATGTCAAAGTCAGTAATTAAATGAGTAATCTATATATTGCCCATTAAACTGACATTTTTAAAAAGATGATCACTCTCAGTGTGAACAATGATGTTGGGGGGAAGGTACACACTTCAAATGAAAGTATAAAATTTGGTAAAACCTTTCGGAAAGGCATTTTATCTTAGGATATAAAGCCTACAAAATGTGCATTTTCTCTGATCCAGCAACTCAGCAATTTTCGGAATTTATCCCAAGGAAATAATCCAAAGGAATGAATCAGACAGAGACGTTCCTACAAACACCTTCACACTACCGTTGTTTATAATGGTTGAAAATTGGCAATAACAAATGTTCAGTGATAGGGAATTGGTTAAATAAACTTTGGAACGTTGATACAGTGACAAGTAGATTACCATGATTAGTGTAGGAAGATGGCCCTAGCACATTGGTAAGTAAAAGATTCCATTACAAGAGTGCTTACAGAGCGTGATTTCATATTTTTGTGAATCTATAAAAAGAGGAAAAATTGAAGAGACATATATCGAGATAACATTTTAGGTATTTCTATTTCCAGACAATAGGGTATTGGTCATTTTCCCCTCCTTTTAGTTTTTCTTTCCTGTATTTTCTCACTTTTCTACCATGAACATTGCACAGAACATCAAGCAGATAGGATTGCCTTGGCTGCAAATGACAGAAATCTGAACAGAGGGGCTCAGCAGCTCAAGGAGGGCTTGTCTGAAATTGGCATGGCTTTTCCTTTGTGGACTTTAAGTGGCCACTGTCCCTCCAGTCATCCAAGAAGAAAGAGGGCCTGGAAGCCCCAGAGCCTGTCTTAGGAAAACAAGAGCTCTCTCAGGAACTCCATGAGGGACCAAGGCTGCAATGGTGGGATTTGAGTCCTATGATCTAGCTGGAAAATGGAAAGGAGAAAGGGCTGGAAAATCAGGTTGAATCAGCCCCTTTACAAACCACATTTTGCTTTTGTAATTAAAAAAAGAAATTAAAAGTGATTGAAATTTTAAAACAAGTTACAGTTGACCCTTGAACTATGTAGGTTTGTATTGCCTGGGTCCACTTATACATGAATGTTTTTGGAGAAATATGATACAGTACTGTAAAGGAATTTTCTCTTGTGATTTTCCTAATATTTTTCTTTCTCTGGCTTACTTTATTATAAGAGTACAGTATATAATACATTAAGCATACAAATATGTGTTAGTCAACTATTTATATTCTCAGTAAGGCTTCCAATCAACAGTTAACCATTAGTAGTTAAGTTTTGGGGGAGTCAAGTTATATTTGATTTTTCACTCTGTGGAGGGTGGGCGCCCCAACCCCGGATGGTTTAAGAATCAACCAGATTTCTTTTTTTCTCGATGACTCTTATGGGTCCCACCTTCTGCTGCCTTCCCACGCACTCAGGCTGCGACAGCAGCAAATTCATGATCACAAACCCCGGGGACCAGGGAGAGCACCAAAACCTGAGGCTATGCTTGGAGGCCATGGGAGGGGAGCAGAAGGCAGAGCGCCAGGGCCCGGGAAACCTACCTGTTGCTTTTTCAGCTCCCCTCATCTAGGTCTCTCTGGTCTAGGCTCTGGAGCTTATCCATGGAGATTTCCTGCAACTTCAATACTTCTGGTCCTGCTTTTCTTCTTTAGAGTGTGCAGAAATGGCCCCATATCCCATCCACCTTGCCTTGGTCTCAGTAGGGCTCCCCCAGGCAAGAGCCTACTCCTTAACCGCACATTGAGGGAATGGACCGGATTACCTGCCCTCGGATCCTGGCTGTGCCGCTTACCTGTTAGGTGATCTTGAATCAGTTACTTCAGCTGTCTCTGTTTCTGCTTCCTTACATGTAAAATGGGAATGATAATAGTATACATTTCATCGGGCTGTTATGAAAGATGAGTCAGTATTTCTCAAGGGCTTGGAATGTGCCTATTGTACAGGAAGTGCTCTGTGACTATTTAAAAATAAATAAATATGAGAAAGGCAGAAACAGCCATAGCTGTCTGGGCCCTATTGGTTTGAGCTCACATCTTACTTGACATAAATCTGAGACATCTAGGGCTACCTGGGTAGTTCAGTTGGTTAAGCGTTGCCTTTGGCTCAGGTTGTGTTCCCAGCATCCTGGGATTGAGTCCTGCATTGGGCTCCTTGCTGGGAGCCCGCTTCTCCTTCGCTCTCTGCCTCTCCCCCACTCCGGCTCGTGCTCTCCCACTCACTCTCTCTCTCAAAATAAATAAATAAATAAAATCTTAAAAAAAAAAATCGGGGACATCTAAAACTACAAAGAAGTGCCGAATTTTCTTTTGTTCTGTGCTGGCTGCCCCCATGTGGTCTCAGTGTTAGGAAAGAAGGAGAACCTAAGGGAAGCTAAGAGCCATGAAACACTTTCTGGGTGGCAGGAAGGTCCCAAGCACTTCATGCATCATAAGCAGCTCTTTTAAATGCAGGCCACCCTCATCTTACAGATGGGGAAACTGAGGCTAGGAGGGCTGAAGCTGACTTGGCCACAGTCCCAGTTCCATGAGTGGTGGAGCTGGGATTCGACCCAAAGTGTGTATAGCACCAAAGTTGGCCTGTTGCTTCCTAGGAATACCATTCCTAGGAATGGTATTGACACAGGGAACTTCCCTGTACGTGAGTCTAAAAGGCCAACACTTCCGTTCATCCCTGGCTTAAAGAGACTCAAATAGTTTTTATTTACAAGGCCCTATAACAAATACTTCTGTAAAATGCTTTATTTCCCTATATTCAGTTTGGCAAGTTTGAATCTTCACATATTGTGTTTTCTTACAATATGTAGCCCACCTCTTTTGTTCAAAAAATAAACTCCAGGCCTGAAACGTAGCTAAAATTCTTTTTGGGGGGTGGGGTGGGGAGAGGATGTTGGTTTGGGCTTTTTTTCCCCTTTGTGTGTATGTGTGTGCGTATCTTTTTTTTTTGTAAGGGTGGAATACGGGATCTAAATACAGGATGTGTCTTTCTGAAATAGCCGGAGCTCAGTAGCCCTTCTAGCACTAAATGACCGTTGTTGTTGCCAAGTCTGGGCATATTATCTTGAAGATCAAAGCCCTGCTCAGGCCAGCTGAAATCATCAATAATTAACATCATGAGTATCTCTTGGGTCCAAGTTCCTCTGCGAGTAGCCCCGAATTCCTCTCTGCTTTCTGATCGATGCCACCTTTGCAAAGGCCATTTCCAAACAGATAAAACAACCAGACGTCACTCAGTGGTTTTCTTCTGGATCGCAATGAAGTCCAAGTAGAATGCAAATGTTCAGACACTTCCCTGTCCTTTCCCTTTAAGAAAAAAAAAATCACTAAGCCCCACCCAGCCCCACCCTTTGCTTCTAAAGTTTTGGAGTCCGTCGTGCAAGAGATAGAGCCAAGATAAAGAGAATTAAAAACAAAACGGGCCTTTTTTTCCCCTTTTCTTTTTTTCTTTCTTAGAAACTTCAGTTCCCAGCTCTTGCACGACCCCACCCAACCCACCCAGGGGGCTCTCCCTGGCGCTGGGCCAATTCAGCGCTGGTGGAGGTCTGTCTGGGGTCAGCCCTGGCCACGCTCAGAAAGGAATTAACCCCTTCAGAAAAAGACGTGTGCTAACCTCCCTACCGCAGGTGCTAATCTTGTACCCTTTTTTTTTAGGCTTTTGGCTTCAGAATGGTTGTCATTCTTCTGCCCGGGGCTCAGAGGGTACGAACAGCCCAGAACCGGCCACAGGAAGTTCTGAAGTGAGTGTCTGGCAGGTTAGGGCCAGAGGGGCAGGAGAGATTAGGTGAAACATTAGCTTCGGCCTTTTGGACTCGGTCCAGTGTCTTACAATTATTTCTTTATGTGCTTTCGGTCCTGGGCTTGTTTGGCATGGGACAGGCATCCATTAGAAGATTTCACAATGATCTGCCATGTTACAGTTCTAAACAGATGTGAACTCGTCACCAGAGGAAATTTATGTTTTACCATCTTTCCCCCCCACCTCTCCCTGGGGGGGCTGCAGGGAAAAGCACTCCAAGGGAATTAATCAAAATGACTAGGTAATGCTCTAAAAATAATAAGTGTTGTTGCAGTCTGGATCCCTTTCAAGTTTGAGCTCATTTTGTGAGCTTCAAGATCCATACATCAAATCATATGTATGTGTTTTTTATTCCAGTGAAATGGGTTTTCGCATAGGGCCAGATAAGTTACGAAGACACATACAAGCAATTATTCTCTTAACACTAGGCTGCATTTTTACTAAGTTCATTAAGCAACTTGGTCAAAGAAGGGGAAAGGAGGGGGTGCCTTAATGATTCCCTAGCTTGCCCGCTTCAGTGGACTACACACATTAGGGCAGGCTATGGCTTTGGGCTGTGAAATCAAGGCTGGATGGAAATTGAGGAGCGGAGTTCGAATTAGAACAAGGAAGGAAAATATATGTTATGTCTCTCTGGACTCCTCTCACATACTACCGAAAGATGTATTGTTGCTAGACAAGGCAGAAGGACTGGAAGTCTTTGAAAAACTGCTTCAAAAGTTGGTGGGTAATAATGAAAACCCAAAAAAAGCTAGCAATGAGGATCGTATTTTCAAAACACTTTCCCAGAGATCAGCTCTTTGAAAAGAAACTTGGAACTGGGTCCTGGGTTCTCAAGGCCTTCTTCCAAGGTTAGAATGGGATTAGATAAACCTCAGGGTGAGGTAGAAAAGGGAAATCCCAGAAAAAAGGAAAGTGTTGATGGTCAGGGTGGATTCTTTTCTTTTTTAAACTGATATAGTTCTCTGATTTTGGTTGGTCTCTTCCCCCTTATATGTCCCACATATCCAAGAGTGTGGTGTTCTTTAGAGATCTGGAACCAAACCCTCCATGGCCTTTGATGATAATTTATCCACATCAGGCAGGGCTGCCAGGCCAGTGTAATTGTGGGGAAACAGGAGCACGGACTGCCCTGGGTTTACCCTCTAGGTACCCCCTTTGTCTCCAAATCTGAGCCCTGCTGTCATTAGCCTCAATTGCAAGGATATTTCCAACCCATGAAATCTCATCCAGCCTCAGCACGCTTCTTAGCTAATTCCCACGTCTTCATTCTCTAGGAAGGGTTGATCGCACTGTTCCTAATTCCAGCCCACCTTCGCCAGCCTCCATTAATCACGGCTGGCAGGAGAGACTAGAGGGTCATGGGTAATTGAATTCCAGCCAACCTTCAAACCTAATTTAAGTCAACCCTTTGACCTCTTTCTTAACCGAATCTGCCGCTATGGCTAGTAAATAAATACTGTTTTTAAATCAGAAGAAGCCATTTTGGAATGCCTAGTATAAGGTAGCTGTGTGAGAGATGCCTGCATTATTTCACTTCATTCATTCCCATCAGAACCCAGACACAAGGAATGAGCAGATAGTGGAGAGGAGCGGAAAGGTCATCTTGGGGTCAGTCCAGTGTGTGTGTTTTGGGGGGGGCGGAATGTGTGCTCTGCAGACACCCTGACTTCCTATCTTGGAAAGAAGATAAATCTTGGGCACTGACGGGAAGTCTGAAGGCCCTTGCGCACAGGAACATGGAATGAGAAGCACTTCCCTTCTCTCAAAGAGAAGCCACGTAGGATCCTCAGAGCTTCAGTCCAAAGACCTTCATTCAAGTCCTTCCTGTGCCATATTTGACCCGCAGTATCAGGTATGCTGTTTAGGTCTCTGGGCCTCGGGGTTCTTATCTGAGATGAGGAGCAGGGTGTGCGCATGGTGGGGACAGGGAGTGAGGGGGAAAAAATCGAGTGAGGACACTAACCCAGCAAGGCTATCTGGAGGATTTGGGGATTAACTGATAGGTCTTGCAGGGACACGCCTTATGAACTGTAAGGCTCCTCCCACTTAGGACGCTGCTGTTAATTAACCTCACGCCCTCTCGGTGCAAACCACCAGCCCGTCCTGGGACCTGCAAAACACAGGGCTTCAGATCAAAGGTTTAGGCAGACAGTACACGCTCTTATTTCAAATAGTGGAAGTCCAGGTAGAATTTATCGACATTTGCTTCATTTCTTTTCTCTGGTAAATTTCTGGGTCACCATCACGTCTGCTAAGCATTCATAGGATCTGGATTTTGTTGCCAGAATGTTCTCCCGGCATTTCAAAGTCTCCAAGCCCACCAGGCTCTGCCGCACCTGCTGTCATAATGGAACCGTTAAAAACCAGCTCGCCAGTGATTCAGAGTGTTTTCCTGTCACCAACCTTTGAATCCACAATATAGCTAGCACGAAATGCGACAGACAATATTCTTGGCGGCAATCCTTTTTTTAGGAACGAGGAGTCAAGGGTGTGCCGAGGTTTTTTGAGGGAACGAGGGGGAAAAACAAACAAACAAACAAAAAAACGAATGTGCTTGCAAAATTCACTTTTTTTCTTTTAAGTCCAAAATGATAGGAGGTCCTGAAGATTTCACAAGCACCAGGAGACCCTGAATAGCCTGGAGAGGCCGGGGTTTAAGTGGCGATGTTAATGGAATTATGTGCTGATGCTGGGTAACTGTCTGCCGTGGAGAGATAATTACCCGGGCAAAGAGGAGGTATCGTTGAAGATAAATAAACACTGAAGGCGAGACCTCAATGTTTATTTTCCATGCTGCAACATAATCTTCTCCACCATCAATTTCATCAGCATCACTGCTAACCCCGGGCTGAGCAATTTCACTTAAAAGAAGGAAATTAAATAACCTGAACGTACATGCAACAGTAAACAAAGTTGCAGGAGATGTGGGTTGGAAAGCTTCTGCCCTGGAGTCAGTGGCGACCAGATTCTCTTTAACCTCATCCTTCTCCCCTGGGGGTGTGATCAAAAAGACGGTGAGATCTGTCTGTGGGCCTTAACTCTGGGTTAAGCATTTTATAGATGAGGTTTAATTTCATCCACACACGTAATTCCATGAGTGAAGTGCGAGTAGAGGAAATGGGGGTGTCAGAGAAGTTAAGTCACTTGTCCAAGGTCTCACCCTTAGTGAGCAGTGGAGAGAGGGTTTCGAGCCTGGCAGACCAGCTCCAGCCGTTCCCAGAAAATCCCCGGAACATGCATTCTTCCCCAACTCCCAACTCGAGTCTGGACTTGACTTTCCAGATGAGTTCAGGCAGTTTTATGACCTCTACAGCTGCCCCTGATATCTTTATTGGAAAGGCTGCCAAATCCACCATCCCATCCTCCGACCCCTCTGCATTTGTTTTGAGAAGGTGCTAGCTTGCATTCAACCCCATGAGGTCAAGCTCAAGCTTTGAAACTACTCATCCCCAAAGGCCTTGACATTGGCCAAGTTCCCTGATTTCTTCCGCCAATCCGGAAGTAACCATTGCCCCTCCCTCTGGGTTCTTTCCCTTGAAACTCATTATTATGGAAATAAGATACAGAAGACCTGAAAGAGTATTTCAGTGCACATCGGCCTCGCCTCCACCAAATTCCACAACTGTTCACATGTTGCCATCGTTGATTTACTAATAACCTTTCTCGCTACTTTTCTTTCTAAACCATCAGAAAGTTAAGTTTCATGACTCTTCAGCCCTAGATGCTTCATTCAGCAATGCAGCTCTTAAAAACATGAAGCATTCCTGCATGACCACATCACCATGGTCAGACCTGAGAAAATGAACTATAATCTCTTACTATCATCTAGGATCTAGTCCAATGATCCATTTCTTAAAATCTTAAAATAGATTTTTTTTAAAAAATCAAGTTTCATGCATTGTATTGGTAGTGGTAAGTCTTTAGGCACTTGTAATCTACAACGGCTCCCCTCCCCAATTTTTCTCTCCCTCTACTACATTTACTTTTTGAAGAATCTCTCTAATTTCTGCATAGTTGCAAATGCTTCCTAGTCTTAGTGGTCTTCATGGGTCTCTACATTCAGTTCTTAGGCAGCTGTTAGTAAGATGGGAACTCTAGGATTTCCCCATGGGAGGGCTTGAGATCGAGGGCAATCTGGTTGTAGGTGGGGGCTGGGGGTAGTGGTGAGAGGACTTTTTGGGAACAGAAACACTTAGAAAAGAATCAACTTAAATTGTTGATTTATACTGGGGCACTCGGGTGACTCATTTGGGTAAGCGGTGGACTCTTGACTTCGGCTCAGGTCATGATCTCAGGGGACTGGGATCGAGCCCCATGTTGGGCTCTGTGCTCAGTGGGGAGTCTGCTTGAGGCTCTCTCTCTCTCCCTCAAACCCACCCTCCCCCCTGCCAACGACTCACACATGCTCTCTTTCTCTCTCTCCCTCTCTCTGAGAAATAAATAAACCTTTTTAAAAAAACTGTTCGTTTATTTGACATGGCAGCTCCCCTCACATAGAGGCAGTCCGTGCTACCGGCGAGGGGACAAATGGTAAGGGTGACTTGTACCGGCTCTGAGCACCCTGTCTAGTGTCACACCTTGGCTTTGCTACCTACAAGTTGCTTGACTTTGAAAACATTTCTTCACCTCCCCGTTATCCAGTTTTATTATTTATAGAGTGATGGAGGTAATAATAATAGAATCCAATTCACAGAGTTGTGCAGCAAGGAATCGATAAGCACAAAGCAGTAAGAATCCAGCCCAGAACAGAACATGATCCAGAAATGGTAACTACTCTCCTCCTTGGTATTCTTCCCCCCACCTTCTCTCAACATCCTTCTCTAGGCACTTCCTGGAACTGGAACATCCAAGCCATTCTGGCTGCCTAAGAATTTTGCCCCTTGCCTCTTACTCTCTGTTCAATTTATTCCAATTGCCCTGGGCAGCTTCTGGTTTGCCTTCAACCTTATCCTCTTCCCTCCCTCTCTCTAATCTCCTACTGGGTTTGCTTTCCCTGGTCACATTATTTTTAAAATGTCCATTTGATTCCATTTTCTTCTGCTATCTTGTGTGTCTGGAATGACTCCCTTTTTGCTCTAAGGCAAAGCCCATCTTTTGAATGAAGATGCAGTTCCATCTGTTGTTTCTACTCCAGGGACACTTTTTTGCTTAAGTGAACGTCAGAGCTTCTTGGGTCTCAGTCATTCATTCATTCATCCATTCAGCCAGTCATTCAAAGTGCTAGGCCCTGGCTAGACACTGAGGATGCAGCAGTGAACTAGACAGGGTCTGGCAGGGAAAAACAACCAGCCAATTACTCAATGAGAGTCTCATCTACAGTTAAAGATGGGTTGAACTAAATAGTTCTAGAACATCCCTGTACCGTGACCACATACGAGAATTCTGGGAGAATGATTGAAAGAATACTAATGGATCCCTCTCTCCAACGGATCCTGAAATTCCTACCAAGAGAATACAGTTAGAATAGCTCTAGTTGCTTCCTGTTTTTCTTCAAGTCCTTTAAACAATTCTAGAATCATTTAAAGCTGTGGCCGTCCCTGCCTATTTCTGCAAAAGTGTGTGTATTTCATTAGAATAACTGTCACAGCACACATTCCTTACCTGGAGAATGGGGAGAGTAGTAACCCCCCCCTTATATGACTGGGGGTAAACATTGTATGCGGTAATATTAGTCAAATAGTTATAATGCAGCATGAATTTGTGTGTTCAATAAATAAATAAAAACACTGTTGAGAGATCCTGGAGTCAAAAGAGAGAACGACTCAGAGCATGGAACCCTTGAAGCAGGTAAGTAAGGAAAGGTAGAAAGGACCAGGCCTGACTCAAGCAGCAGGTAAGGCAAGGAACCATGGAAGAAATTGTGGAGGGTCACCAGGGTGGCTCAGTCGGTTAAGAGTCCAACTCTTGATTTCAGCTCAGGTCACGATTTCAGGGTGGCGGGATTGAGCCCTGCATGGGACTCTGCACTGGGCCTGGAACCTACTGAAGATTCTCCCTCCCTGTTCTTCTGCTCTCCCCCCACCTCCCCACCCCCAGCATGCTGGCTATGGGCTGATAATGTCCACAGCTACTGTCTTTGTTCTTTTATCTTTATGCCCTAATCCTTCTGTGTATTGTCTGGTCCTCTCTAAGACTCCCATGCCCCCTTCATTAATGGAGAGAACTTCTCAGGACCTGATTCAGCAACTGGTACCTGGTAGGCACTCAGCAACCATCCATTCCTGGACTCTTTTACTCTACCCTTCTCTTTTGATTGAATCCTTCTCTCCCATACTTTCTGCCTCCCTGTTCACTTTTAAAGGGCATGTAAGAAGAATCTAGAAGAAGACAGTAAAAGCAAAAACTAAAATCCATTTAATACAGCATAATTTTATTTTCTATACAATGAAACTACATGTGTACTTTTTTGCAACAATAATCTAATAAGAGTTTGTGGGACAAGTAATTGTATTCCACAGCCTTCTGCTCAATGAACATTCAAATTCCTACCACGAACACTCAGAACAGAATTAGTTTTTGGTGATGAAGTTTGGCTCTGTTGTACAGCATTTGGGCGACTGATATTGACACATTACTATAGTATATTTCTTTTTCAGGTAACAGTGAAGTAGGAGTCAGTTGAGTGAGTTTGGGCAGATACTGGGTGACAGCTGGATACCCATGCATGTGGCATATTCTTTGAGGGATGGATGCAGACCTCGCCTGTAAAGACTATGTTCTCAATGTCTGGCAGCATGGTCTTGGTCTCTGGACCATCCACAAGACCCAGCCCATGGAGGGGCACCTGGGTGGCTCAGTGGGTTAAAGCCTCTGCCTTTGGCTCAGGTCATGATCTCAGGGTCCTGGGATCGAGCCCCGCATTGGGCTCTCTGCTTGGCGAGGAGCCTGCTTCCCCCTCTCTCCCTGCCTGCCTCTCTGCCTATTTGTGATCTGTCTGTCAAAAAAATAAATAAAATCTTAAAAAAAAAACCCAACCCATGGAGCCATCAGCAGTTAGAAACAAGCAGCATCACTTAAGAAACAAAAAATAAACCAAAAAGCCGCAGTATAATTCTTTTTAAATTGCATATATTATGTGTGAACATTCTAGAAATATTAGAAAATATAGTCAGGAAATTAATAAAGAAAAAAGTATTCATGAGTTCACTGCCCAGATCTAATCAGTTAACATGTTGATGTATACCTAGTTTTATTTTCAATGTGTCTGCATACTTAACACACACACACAAATATATCCACACACAAATGGGAACATATTACAAATTCTCTTGTATATTCATTTGAATTTTTGCTTACACAGTCCTATGAACAAAAATTATATACCCTTGATAAAATTTTAAATGGCTACATAGTATTCCATTAACTAACCTACTACCATTTTATCAGTTAGGTTGTTTTCAATTTTTCACTATTATAAATAATGCTGTAATAAACATCCTCATACATACATCTTTGAACATTTGTCTGATTTGAGATAACTTTCCAAAAAAGAAATTTCTAGATCAAGCAGCATGTATATACTTAGAGCTTAGATACATGTTCAACCATAGCCTCAGAAAGTTTCAATTAATTTATAGTCAACCAGCAGTCAGATTGGATTTTTTTAAATTTATTTAGCTTATTTTTAAGTAATCTCTATGTCCAATGCGGGGCTCAAATTCACAACCCTGAGACCAAGAGTCACATGCTCTACCCACCGAGCCAGCCAGGTGACCTCCGATCGGACTTTTGAACGGTTTTCAGGCCAAGCTCAAGTCTAAGAAGAAGTTTGAGAATCACTTGCTGCTAAAAATCACAAGATGGCTTGATATATATGCAAAGTTGAAAATACCCCTGTTCACACAAGGATCTTTGATGACGTGACCTAGGTCAATTCTACCATAAAGGAAAAGAGTATCCTTGTATATGTGGACATAATATATATTGATGAAAAAAGCCAAAACTAGACAGTTTTCAAACTCATCGAGAGACAAACACAAGACAAGTCTACCCAGCTAGAAAAATAAGTTATCAAAGGTAAGCATGTTCATTTTTTTTTCTTGTGGGAGTATATTCATTTTTTATTGTTGTCTAACAAATTACCACAAACTTAGTGAATTCCAACACCACCTACTTGCTATCTCAAGGTCTATCTAAGTCATGAATCTGGGCACAGTTTAACTGGGTTTTCTTAAAACACCATGATCAAGATGTTGGCCGATGTTGGTTTCCTATCTGGAGGCTCAACTAAGGAAAGGTGCTCCCACGCTCGTACCACTTGTTGGCATATTCTTTTCTTGTAGCTGTCAGACTCACAGAAACTTGATTCTTCAAAGCCAGCAGAAGGGCAAGACTTTGGAGTGTATCCACTAGCAAGACAGGTCTTTCATAATGTGATATAATTGTGGGAATGATACTCCATTAACTTTGCCATATAACGTACTGTAATGATTAGAGTGGCATCCCACCACTTTTGTCATATTCTATTGGTTAGAGGCAAGTCTCAGATCCTTACCGCCTCCTTGAAGACCTTGAAGTTCCTCCTTCCAGGGAAGATTACATAAGGGCCTGAACACTGGGAGCCAGGGATCGTGCGGACCACCTTAGAGTCTGTTCATGATAATAAACAACTCTGAAATCTCTCTCCTTGCACTGTTTTTCACTTGAATAACCAAGGGAGCCAAGGACTTGGGAAAATGTAAAATATGAAACTCATTGACCTAAAAATATTCCTCTCATTTCAGCTGGAGGTGAATAATGCTGCACTGTGTAAACAACGGTTGGCCCGAGATAAATGTGGCATCTTCAGAGGTGTATTCTGGAACATGTGTTTTACGTTTTCCTGGGAATTTGGTTCTACTTCCCTATGACTAAGTTATTTTCCTTCAATTTTGTCTTGTGGAATGAGGTGGCTTATTCCCAAACCTATGTCATGACGACCACAGTTGAGACATTTTCCATGTGAAATTTTGCTAGCTATTCTTACGTCTCTAATTACTATGTCTCTCCCAAGACCTAGCCATGAGTCTCCACAACATTTTTAAAAATGTTTTAAACACAAAAGGAGGCAGGCTGTTCAACATATTCTTTGAAATAGTAATATGAATTATGTTATTAAACATGAACGTGAAAGGAATTCCCTATATGTCCATATTTTTATCTTCCTTTTTAAACTCCAAAGAGAGTTGAGGTTCTACATTTCATACCTTCTCTTTACTCTAATGAAGTATTGCCTTAGTTGAAAAGCAGCCATAATATAACATTTTCTGAGGACAACATTGTGCATTTAGCATATCTTCTTATCACTACTCAGAATTAACATTTGTGAATGCATCAAAACCTGGGACAGGAGGGAAGGAAGGGAAGAAGATTCTTCTTGAAGTCTTTAATTCTTGGGCCCCTGTCTTCCTGAGACTGGTTCCCTTGCCAGACCTACCTTTAGAGAAAAACAAAGCCTGATGGTCCATGGGTAAGAACCATAAATGACTGAAGAGGAGTGGGAGCCTTGGTCACTCAGTGCATATCGGACAGATTTCTATAAGGCTTCATTAATCAAACTGTTCCTTCAAAGCGATCAAAGTGAAATATTGTGTGCTCAATGAGGAGGGTGATAATGCACGAAGCCAGTTCAATATGTAGAGCTCCGAGCCTGTCCCCCTCTTTGCTGCTTAGCTTCCTGCCCCGCCCCATCCTCCAAGGAAGGGAAAAACGTTGCAGTCTGATCTGCCAAAGGAAAGCTGATTTAAGAAAGTAGAACTGCATTCCCAGGGGGCTGGGGGCGGAAGAATGGCTCCATGGCTCCCGCCGGAACTGTGTTTGGGAAACTGATCTCTTCACTGATTGGCAAGATGAGAAAGGAACTAAGGAGGGACACAGAGTGCCCTTGGATAAAGGCGCTTGGGGGAGCTAGGAATTGGGTGGGGGGAAGCTAGAGAGTAGGGTGGGACAGGAGGTTTTAGTAACAGTTGCTCTAGACCTTATATAGGACCCCCTTAAATGTTAGAGGGAATTATTCATGAAGACTAGTGTTGCTGTTTAGGCTGGGCTATGTGTGACATCCTTCTGATCCCTGCCCACCACTACCCCCACCCCGGGTCCTTAGCACGTGTTATGACGTGTAAATGGGTATTACTGTGATCCATCCATTCTAGCCTGTACTTCCTAGGGCTACCGTAACAAAGTAGCACAACGGGGTGACTTGAAACAGCAGAAATGTCTTCTCTCACAGTCCTGGGGGGCCAGAAGTCCAAGAGCAAAATGTCAGCAGGGCCACATTCCCTCTGAAACCCAGAAGAGAACACTTCCTTGCCTTTTCCTAGCTTCTGGTGGGTGCCAGAAATCCTTGGCATTCCTTGGCTTCCAGACACGTCATTCCACCCTTCATCTCCATCATCACATGTATCCTCTGTGTGTGTGGTGTTCTGTGTGTCATGTCCTCTTATTATAGAAACACCAGTCATATTAATTTAGGGAGTACTAACCCAGTATGACGTCATATTACCTAATTACATCTATAAAGACCCTGTTGCCCAATCACAGCCCATTCTGAGGTTCTGGGTGAATGGGAGTTTTGGAGGGCCACTGTTCAACTCAGGACAAAACAGAACATAGAGAAATACACACCCATACAATTGAAACTATTAGCCAATTAAATTTGGTCTTTATGCTCTATTAGGTTAGACTGAGAAACAAAGCTAATGAAATTCTGCTTGGGAAAGGAATCGATCTGGAAACTTAGACTTCTCTAGTCCTTTCTTAGCCAGCAGACCTCACTTCAAGCAACATGCTGTGCCTTCCTGCTGACTGTGATCTCAAATTACCCCCTTTCCTACGCATCCTGCACACACACACACACACACACACACACACACACACACGCACACACACACCCATGCGTGCTCGCACACACCCCAGGGTACAGTGACATCAGAACGCTACTCCAGTAGATGACTCCTCATTTCCTTAGCTGAGGAGGTCTTACAAGGACATTCCCTCATGGCCGGAAGATGTCTTAGTCTAAAGTTTGCCCAAGCAGGGCTTGTATGGTTCAGGACAGGGAGAATCCGATCTCAGATACTCACTCCTAGCTCAGATGTGCAGAGAGAACATAACTTCTTCACTTTCTATAACTGACCCCATTGTCCTTAAGTGTCCCCTGATCCTCACACCACTGACTAATGAGGGGTGTTGGTAGAACCAAATTTTAGTCCAATCTGCTAGACTTGGGCCATTCCAGGAAGCAATATCTTTTGAGTGAGTCAGTTTTTCCAATTTACATCACTGTTACTGTTTCTCTTCAAGATGGTATCTGGGCATGTGGGAAGCTCAAAGACTTTGGGCCACTGGTAGAGAGGGAGGCCCCTGGAGTTGGGTGACTTCATAGCTACAAGCTAGCTGGGGTCTGCAGGAGTGTATGGTCTGTGAGTCCAGACCTTTTGGAGGAAGTCCACTGCCGACATGTGCAGCTGGGGCCCTTGTAGTTTTGTTCTCCTGGCTTGGTCAGGGCTCTAGGTCCTTGCTGCTGACTCAGCCCTGCCCCAGCCCTCCCTGGCACTCTTGTTGGGACTTCCTCTCAGGCTCCAGCTTGGTGGAGGGACCCATCCATGTCCCAGCATGGCCAACATCCCCTCTGGAGGCAGGGCACAGGTACTGGGGGCCCCTCAGGAAGACACAGCCTTCTGTCTCCACTTGTCCCACTCTGAGCAATTCCTCCTATCTTTAATTATTCTTAGTGGGGCACCTGGGTGATTCAGTCGGTTAAGCCTCTGCCTTAAGCTCAGGTCATGATCCCGGGGTCCTGGGATGGAGTCTCGCCTTGGCCTCCTTGCCCAGCAGGGAGTCTGCTTCTCCCTCTGCCTCCCCTGACTTGTGCTCATGCGCTCTCTCATTCTTTCTGAAATAAATAAATAAAATCTTTAAAAAATTAAGTATTCTTAGTTATATCATCTGTTCAGGACCAGGGCAGGAGCCTGGGGATGGCATGAAGGGGGTACGGTCATCCCCTCGTCCACGGTTTTGCTTTTTGAGGTTTTGGTTACCCCCCTTCCACCACGATCTGGGAGCAGATGCTCCTCCTTCTGAGGGGGCACTGTCAGGAGGTCAGCAGTAACCCTAATGCTGCACCTTTCACCCCCCTTCATCTCCTCAGGTAGGCATCTTATCCTACATCGCCACAGGAAGGAGGGTGAGTACAGTACGACGAGATATTTAGAGAAAGAAGCCCCATTCACATGACTCTAATTGCAGTATTTGTTATAATTGTTCTATTTTATTGTTAGTTACTGCTGTCAGTCTCTTACTGGGCCTAATTTATAAATCAAACTGGATCATAGGTATGTATGGCGAGGAAAAAACATACAGTGTATTTAGAGCTCAGTAATCTCAACAGTTTCTGGCATCCGCTGGGAGTCTTGGGAGGTACTAAATAACTTTAAATGAAATTAAGAAACAGTATAAATATGAAATTAATTAGTTTTTTTATAATCCTACGTATTTCATACATTAGTCTGCGAAGGGGTCCATAGGCTTCCCCAGAGTACTAAAGGGGTTTGGGACACAGAAAGTTGAAGGTATGGCGCTGGACTGTCCAATATGTGGTCACCCGCCGCGTGTGGCTATGGAAGTTCATTTTAAGTTAGTTAAAATTAAATTAAATCAAATACTCAGATCCTTAGTAGCACTGCCTCTGCCCTGGCTAGCTCAAGTCTCTGAACTACAGGGGAGGACAGACAATGGTGATGGAGGAAAGGCTTAAATAGAAACAGGAAAACAAAAAGAATCAATCCCAACGTGCCTGTTTGAAAATTTTGCCCACGATATTGGAAGTGGGGTGATGGCGAGTGCGGCAGAGCTGAAGCAGACAGCTCTATTCCAGGGCTATCCAATAGAACTTTCTGCCGTGATGGCCATATTCTATACTGTCCGCTATGGTAGTCACTAGTGGCATGTGGCTACCGAGCACCTGAAATGTGGCTAATGCTACTAAGGGTCTGACTATTTAATTATTTAATTTAATTTTAACTAACTTAAAATGAACTTCCATAGTTACACGCTGCGGGTGACCACCATATTGGACAGTCCAGCGCCATACCTTCAACTTTCTGTGTCCCGAACCCCTTTAGTACTCTGGGGAAGCCCGTGGACTCCTTCGAAGACTAATGTATAACATACGTAGGATTGTAAGAAAAACTAATTAATTTCATATTTATACGCTACTTAATTTTATTTAAAAATCTAACATTATGTCATTGTTTAAAAATTGGTGATATAATACTCTATGTATTTCTTTATTAATGCATTAACTACCAATCTAGCAGTGAGCATAATCATAATTTCAAAGTAGTCATGAGCATAAATGTTATTTGAGATATCTAATACAATGTAATGTGATACGAAAATATCTATGATTTGTATGTGTGATAAGGTCATCCGTGCTAATACATACTCTGACTTGGGTTCCCTTGGGTGTTAGTGGAAATAACCATGTAAACTTCTTCCCACCCAAGTTCACCAATTCCCTAAATTCTCTTCAGAGATCTGTTGGGGAGACATGGACCCAAGCCAAAAATCCCTGCTGGAGATGTCTGTAAGCAAGACAGGTTGATAAACAAGGTTAATGCAGTCAAAAAACATTTCTGGAATGCATCATATGCCAGGTACTGTTCTAGACACTTGGGTTGCAGCTGTGAGTGAGACAAAGTTGGAGTTTTCAACAGGTATGAATTTCAGTGGAGGAGACAGACAATGAACTGATAATCAGAAAATACAGCGGAAGATCTGACAAAGTGACTCGGAGGGATGGTGGTTATTTTAGATTATTAGCAAGGTCTCTCGAGAAAGTGGCATTTGTGCTGAGGCTTGAAGGAAAGGATGCAGCCGGGCAAAATCTGGAGACAGCACCTTCGGAGCTTGGGAATAATAAATATAAAGGTCCCAGAGCCAAAAGGCGTTGATATGACAGGAAGAGTACAATCAGCAAGAGAGAGCACCACGTAAATGAGATCAGAGAGGTCGGGGGTGGGGAGTCCCAGTCAGGGCTGGAATTGGTGAATTATTGTCATTTATGGCAGGGAATTTAGATTTTATTCTAAGTCCACTTAGCATAAAAGGTGGGTTAGATGACACTCTCGGTAAGGAATAGATTAATGGGGAAATGGAAGCAGGAGCTTTAATGAGATGGAAGAGTGGTAGGGAGGAGGATTTGAGGCAGGATCAAGACTTCTATTTTACTTTTATTAATGCCTTTTAGGGATTGAAGTACAGAAGTATGGATATATGAATCGGAAGCTCAGTAGAGAAGTCAAGATTTGTGCTATAAATGTTGGATTCATGAGAATGAGAAACCATGAGAAAGATGGCACTTAAGCCACGGGATTGAGGTCAACCAACAACAGGGTTTGTACAGAAATGAAAGGGCCTAGGGAAATCAAGTCCTTAGGATTCATGGTTTTGTTTTTTTTTTTTTTTAAGATTTTATTTATTTATTTGACAGACGGAGATCACAAGTAGGCAGAGAGGCAGGCAGAAAGAGAGGAAGGGAAGCAGTCTCCCTGCCAAGCAGAGAGCCCGATTCGGGGCTTGATCCCAGGACCCTGGGATCATGACCTGGGCGGAAGGCAGAGGCTTAACCCACTGAGCCACCCAGGTGCCCCAGAATTCATGGGGTTTTAAAAAATTATTATTATGTATCGTGCACCCTTTTTTGGCCTCTACTTTCAGGTTAGTTTGTACTCCCCAAGGCAACAAAATCCCTCTGACCAAAATAGCTCAGCTTCTGATCTGGCAAATTGGCTAGAGGTTAAAATGATGACCTCACCAAGGCCTGGGATAAAATACAATTACAAGTCCCCTGTTTGCAAGGACCCCTGACTGCCTATTTCTATAACCTCACGTGGGTGCTTCCATGAGCACTTGCCATTCACTTTTGGAGTCGAGCAGCTGTGAATCTCCTTCCTACATCGGAAGAAGTCCCGCTTTCTGGGTCCTCCCTTCCCCTATAGATTCCCCAGTGCTAACAGGTGATGCCAATCAGACACACCCGTAGAGAGGCCAGGGGCAGAGCCACGTTCACACCAGAGTTAGGAGGCCCGGAAGTCCTAACCATTGTGACCAGTACCCCGGTGGTGTCTGTGGAGCAAACGGGAGTGTCCTCGCACAGCAGGGAGCAAGAGCGTTTCCACTGGAGCTGTCTATGGAGTCATGGAACATTCTTTCTTAGAACACATTCTCCATGCCTGGCTTGTTGGCTCTTCCTGGAGATTCTGGAGCTACCTCCTACTCTTCAATACATTCCTTTTTTGCTAAGCCAGTGTTGATGTTTGGGTTTCCTGGGAAACCGAAAGATTTATGTGCAGGAGGTTTTTGGGTGGAGTGGCCTCAGAAACAACATCTGTGAAGGGTGAGGGCCACAGGACAGAGCAGTAGAAGGACAGGACGGGTGCTGCTGTCACGGTAGAACCCTCATCTCCTCATCTGATCCTGAGGGAGCTCTCAAGCTGGGGAGTCCTTAAGGGTTTGTCCTGAATTGAGCCAAAGGGGCAGGAATTTTTTGTTAACCCCTCCTCTCCCATTGCCCAGTCCTTAGACACCGGATGCCCCACGGAGGGGCGTGTCCTTGGGCAAGGTGACTCTCAGACTGACAGCCACTCCTGGCTAGCGATCCTGTAGAAACACATCAGCGTCCCTTACTCCCGGTCTCCACAACCAAGGCTAACAGTTTGCAAATCTCTTCATTGTTTATTTTCTCCACAATTCGAATGAGAAAATGAGGCTCAGAAATATCAAAGGCAGAAGAGAGATGGAGCCTGTTTTCCTACAATGGGACAGTGGATAAGCAAACAGTAGCAAAAGTAGACAGAGGTGGCCAACCTCCACGGCCCCTGGCAGGTCACCAGGGGCAGAGACAAAGTGGCGAGAGCCCCAGCAGTTTCCTGACTTCCACCTTGTAGCCACAGTGATTGGTCTTGAGACCAAAAGGTCCCCTGATTTTTACTCCTCCGTCCCTTCCAAAAATTTTGCAAGCACTTAATTTCCAATTAAGTATGCAGCCAGTCTCTTTCTGCTTCAAGTGCTCCCGATGGTTTTCTTTTTTCTGTGCAAAACCTGATACAGCACCCCAAGAGAGAGGCCAGGCTCACCAACTCTGCCCTCCACACCCGTACACATGATGCAACTGGAGAAAAATGTTCTCTACCTGTAGCATAGAATGAGTCAAATTCCTAAGTGGGAGATGACTGCTCCCACCAGGGAAATCAGGGGCCCATTGGAAGTTGCTTCTTGGAGTGGATGGACTTCGAGCCTTGTCTTGCTGTCTGGATGTAATACTTAACCTTTACCACCAGGACGCTGAGTGCCAGGCTGGAATTCTCCAACACCAAGGGGAAGGGATGCCTGCGCTCCCACCTGGTGGGCAGGACACCTGCTGGGGCACCGTGTCGACAAATGCTTTTCTAATGGAGCAGATGGGCCGCAGCTCATGATGGTTGGCCATTAGCCAAGTGGCAGCTCTAGTCGAAGGCCCCAAAGGCAGAGGGAATGACAACAACAAAAAAAGAGTGCTTTATGGGCCCCAAGATTCCCATCCCCCCAAGGAACAGAAAGGAGCAGTGGACTCTCTTGGATCTTAAGAGTCATACAGATTTGTAGACATCAAAAGCAGAGACTCTTTTCAAACACAACGCCTTTTTCGAGCACAACAGACCCAACGCCACAAAGTCTTCAACCCTACAAATGCAAGTGTGGAAGAGATATTCAAGGACAGCCCGCCCGTAAGTGCCGAGCCTGGAGCACAGAAAATGTTAGGAAACCATAAAGTAAGGGGGGGATTAAGATAACGTGCAGGTACCTTCAATTTTTAACAAGAATCACTAAAATATCCAGTTTCCACTTCATAAGGCTATTTCCATGTTTTGGGCAACAGCTGGTCCCACTTTATTGCTGTGGGTACAGTGAGTTCTAGTAAATGCTGTGTAATAGATGTATTCATACACTCCGTCCTTTTAACAATCTTCTTAATTAGGGTGTTGTCCTTTTAAGCGAAGCATTTATATGGTGCCTTTATTGCATTCGAATATAGCGTTAGCTTCAATAGACAATATAACTTTATGAGTTTTCTTTTTTTTTAATTGCTTTACAATGAAGGGGATTTATTTTATCATCAGCATGGAGTTATTCCCGTGGGTATTTAAGAGCCATTGCTTATAAATCTCTCTTGAGAAGGAAAGATCCTAAAGAATGTAGGAGATGGTGGTGGGTTGACCACTTACTCACATCTGGGAACCTCGAAGTTTTTATCTATAAAATGGGATCCATATCTCTCTTGCCTACATCATGAAATGATTGTGAATACCAAATAAAATATTATATATAAAAGGGCTTTATAACGCACCCAGAGTTAGGAGCGTTTTCAAGCACTACTATCCTTACGTTGGAAGCCCCTGACCTCACACCGCATGGGGAGATGGGGCTAGTGCTTGATGTAGAGCATTAAGGGACACTTAGACTCTCCAGATACGTGGGCCTGGGAGAGCAGGGAGAGCTTGGATTGTTTGGAAAAGATGATGGAGGATAAGCAGAGCTGAGAGCCTATGAGCACCCACGGACAATCTGACATGTAAGTCTGTGCTTCCTCTCCTGTACGCCATGTTGTTTTCCAGGCCCCACACATCCAGCCTCACCCCAGATAGTCTTCCTCACATCCGAGTTTAAACAAATAACTCTTCATTTAAGTACATGAATGTTCTGGAAAAATCCTCTCCGTACCCTAGAGCACGAGGATTCCATTTATTGGGATCAGATGTCCTAATCCACCTTTCAATGTAGATAAAATGGAACCTGACTGGTTTTAGGTTTCCGCTATTTCTGCCCAAATGGATATATCTTCCACAGGGTAGTTTTCAAATATGAAAGACAAAATTATGAAGTAGGCTCTACCATCTTTCGAATCCTCCTATATTGCCGGTACGCCAGCGTCCACCTGCATCATTTTCTTGACCATTATGCAGCACAGAACCACAGGAATGTTAGCCACCTTTCAAATCAGAGTGAAGCCCATTGTGTTGTCCATGATACATTCAATGAGAAAATTTAATTCTTTCAAGCCCGGCTATTTTATCGACATCTTTTAAACATATCAAGGTTTCCATGTATCCTCAAACATATAGATGTGGAGGCAGGGGCAACAGAGGAAAAAGATCACTGGGCGTGGCATCAGAAAAGATAAGTTTGAATCATATCCCAGCATTTAATAGCTGGACAAGTTTGAGCAAGTTACTCTATCCCTCTGGGCCTCAGTTTGCCAAGTTCATAAAATCAACTCCACAGGGCAAGGATCAAATGAGATAATGTGGATGAAAGCGCTTTGAGAAAAATTGTATGTTGGCTGGTTATATGTTATGATCATGGACAAATCTTCTCATTTATGGGTATCTCATTGACACTGGAAAATCTCAAGCATATTCTCAACTCAGACACTGATTTGTACATCTCTTAGCTACACATCAAGGTTGGGAGCGATCGTTTCCTTCTTGGCTTCCCTCTCCTCCTCTCTAGTTTTAATATTTTATTTAATTGTGGCCATGCCCTTCTTGGCTGACCTCTCAATTCACAATCAAAGCACAAGAGTCTCATTGCCAATTTCAAGTCCATCTAACTACTATTCAGAGATACAGGATTTTATACCCTCCGAATGATCCTGAGAATCTAAGTCACAGGAAGAGGAAAGGGAAATGTGCAACATTCTTAGAGCTCTGAATGAAAGGAAGGTGTCAGGGCTATAGCAAAATGTAAAGGCCAAATGATTTTCCATGTCACAGTCTTACTGATTCTGGGGGTCTGTTTGCCTATGTAAGTCTAAAATTGAATACCAAGCTATTTCGTTTAACGTGATGGAGAGTGAGGGAAATGTTCATCTTCAGATAAATATGGAAAGGTAAGTAGGAATCTATGTGAAAACATATTTGCCATCAGTTGAAACCTACCACTGGCTAAGTATCCATTGGGGTTTATAGGGAACCAATAATTAACACCAGTTTTTCTTGCCCTTATTCTGAACGAACTAAGAAATAAAACAAGAGGTTAGGACAGGTAGAAAACCAAAATATCACCTTTATTACTGACAATATGAACATTAAAAATGTGGCTAAAAACTATACACAAATAAACTTCCTAATACTTTCTAATATTTAAGAGCATGCCTTCTAGATTATCTACAAGCGCATGGGCTTCCTCTCCTGCAGGCTTACTTCTAGTCTGAGAGCAGCGGTGACTTAGGCTCTCTGCAAGTGGGCTCCCTCCCAAGAGAAAGAGAAAAGGAAAGAGTTCAGGAATGAATTTCCAGAACCTCCTTCCAAACAGCCTCCTTGTTCAAACAGAACAAGGAATGGGGAGCAGAGAAAACCTAAGAAATGTTATGCCAGTGGAAGTCCCCCCTGTATGGACAGAAATATCAACTCTTGAAAGGAAGCATTTCTCTATAACAGAGCAACCACTCTTTCAGCCTGAAAGTAAATTTCTCTGAGAAGAGTTAACTCTGAAATCCACAGTATCATGTAATTGTGCTTCTTGAAGATGATGACGCGGCTGAAACATCCATATTTTAAGAATACTTACATGTTGCAAAATATTTGGCTGCCACATGTTTCATCTGCCTTCTTACAGTGCATTCTCCTCTAGGCTATCCACCCTGCTAATTATAAAATCATCCATCAACCCAAGTCTAGCAAGGCAATAGTTGAAGAGCAGTTGGAAATGGAGGGATTGAACAATGGCTGGTTTCCAGATCACAGAGTCAACGCTATGAAACACTTTGCATGATAGAATATATATAATTAATTATTTTATAATTATTATTTTTTTTTTTTTTTTTTTCCTCCCTCAGCCTGGATTACTTCTTAGTGTTCCTGATTCTGCTGGCAGGAGTCCTGTCGAATTCAGGAAAACCATATGAAACCCATCCCGGGTGTTGCCAAAATAAATTGTTCATCATATCAGATGTAGCACCAAAAAATGTTCCATCATAGTCAATTTTCTGTTTTGTAACTGTTCCCCTTGCCTTCATTCAGGACCTGCCAAGAGGAAAGGAAGCCCATATTGTACATGCCACATCTTGCTATCTGCCAAAGAGAGGACAGTAGGGAGTGCTCATGGGGTCAGAACAAGGGTACCCCAAATACTAATGAGAGATGTTGACTACAGCCTGATTTCAAATATCCCTCTGGAAATGTAAGGAGTTTGGGATCTTTTGCTATATTCGTTAAAGCTTGAGAGTATGAGAATCTCAGGAAAGTTCAGTTTTCACAGAATGGGGATATTCAATAGGATTTGTGCATGCATGTTTCAAACATGGCTTCCTAACATGCAAATTTGCATAAAGTAATTATAATTGCTTCCCCCATCTGATTCAGTTTAATAGAGCCAGGCCATCTAGACCCTTCGTTATCTGGGCTGCTGTTCATTTCTCAGTTACAGGAGAAAGAAAGAAGGAAATGATAACCAGGAGAGCGAGATCCAGAATTTTTTTTTTTTAAACAGAGCAAAAATAGAATAGTTCAGCAACAACCAGAATCTGTCCCAGGGTAGATCACACCGACACATGCAGCCTGATTGTCTTAGAAAACAGAGTGAATTCCCTGGAACTCAATCTGCACCCACTCCACATTTATAGGATTCCACAGGTGTTAGCATTAATGTGCTAGAGGTCCATGCAGTTCTCAAACACTAATTACGGCAAAGAACCTTTATACAATGCTCCTGGAGCAACATGGGGTTAGGGGTGCAGACTCCCCACACAGTCAAAAATGCACGTATAATTTTGACTCCCCCCAAACTTAATTAGTAATAGCCTGTTGACTGGAAGCCTTACCAATAACATAAACAGTCGATTAACATATTTAGTATGTATTCTATGTATTCTATATTCTAGCCCACGTTTTTACAATGAAGTAAGATCTTTTTTTCTTTAAGATTTTATTTGTTTATTTGACAGAGAGAGAGAGAGAACAGCAGGGGGAATGGCAGGCAGAGGGAGAGGAAGACGCAGACTCCGGGCTGAGCAGGAAGCCCGACGCCAGGGCTGGATCACAGGACCCCGGGATTTTGACCTGAACCAAAAGCAGAGGCTTAACCAACCAAGCCACGCAGATGCCCCTACAATACAGTAAGATCTAAGCTTATTGTAAGACCCCATATTTGGAGATAGGACACCTGGAGAGGGTTAACTGTTGCATGAGTAGAAATGTATTTAGGAAAATGCACCCCAGCAAAGCACTGTGGCCCCTACTTTGCCATACTTTCAACATGATCCTTCCAAATCTGACATTTCAGTCCACCAGCTGGGGTTCTAACACTCACATTCCAGTGTATGTGTGGGTTGGGGGACGTCAACATGTTTTGTAGAGAAGTTAAAATAGGAAAGCCACCTAAGAGGTGGCCTACTTCTTATTATCACTATGTGACCAATAGCTTTCAACAATCTGAGAGATACAATTTCTCTCCTCAAAAAAATATTTTACTGGCCTAAATTCTAGACCAGTACGGCTGCCACTATTAGGAAGCCTCGGTTAGCACGTTTCGCTATTTATCCTTTAATAAACACTGTAAATAGAAATGATTTGTAGAACTCACAGTGATGCAGTTACCTACACTGTGCATTTTGAAATTAAATTCCAGGGGCACCCAGGAGGCTCAGTCAGTTGGGCATCTACCTTCGGTTCAGGTCATGATGTCAGGGTTCAGGGATCAAGCCCTGCATCAGGCTCTCTGCTCAGTGGGGAGTCTCTTCTCCCTCTCCCCCTGCCCTTCCCCACTGTCCCTCTCCTCTGCTCATGGGCTCTCTCTCTCTTTCTATCTCAAATTGATTAAATCTTTTTACAAAAGTAAGTTTCTAGTGGTTCTGAGTTCCTGTAACTCACTTCAGATGCAGTTCTTTTTTCAATCCTTATGATACAAAGTTTATTAAAAGAAAAGTTCCATGGTTTGTGTTTCTCAGCTGCTGTTATTGTTATTCATTTCATTTTATGATTTTCCCTAAAAATAATTTTATCATATGGGGGGAAGGAGTGCTACAAGATGACCCATTCCAGGTATCAAAGACATGAGGTGCCCCACTGCATTCTAGGCAAACACAGAAAAAATTCACAGAGTTGTTTCTACCCTGACAAAGTACAAAAAGTGATCGAGGGGAAATAATTTATTTGTGGATGAATAAATGTGCATAAAAAAATCCCACTTCTATTATTTGAAGATATGATGTAGCTTTAAAAAAATGCCTATGATTAAAAAGCAAAATGCAAACAGAACCTCTGAATTGTGGGAAATCTAAATTAGGGTAAAGAGGCAGACTAGGGTAAAGTAGAGAACATATATACGTGCTGTAAGGTCTTCTTTTTTTTAATTTAAGGATTTTTATTTGTCAGAAAAAGAGAGAGCACAAGCAGGGGGAGTGGCAGGCAGAGGGAAAACAGTCTTCCCACTAACCATGTGTGGCTCAATCCCACGTGCCTGGGATCACGACCTGAGCCAAAGGCAGACACTTAACCGACTGAGCCTACTAGGCGCCCCACTGTAAGATCTTCTAAGATTGCTAACATGAAGTCTTTCCTTTGCTGCAGAGCTTCCCAGGGGCCAAAGATAACAGGCAAGAGGAAGCAAACGTGGTACACCAGCATATGACCAATATAATATTGAGCGACAGAGGCAGAAGGAGCACTGGTGGGAAGCATTCAGGAAGCCAGTATGTTCCTTGAGGTCCTAGGAGTCATCATTTGTGATCATAGCTAAGGATAATTACATGTTAATTAGTGAATAATTATGATACCATGGGATAAATGTTGCTGGTGGTTCGTACAGAATGGGGAGTGAGCTAACCTAACGGTGGGAGTGAGAAGAAACAGAGAAGGGCATACAAAAGAAAGGAATCACGTATTGGACTCTGCAGCCGTGCAGAGGAATAAAAGGCCATGTGAGTCTGAAAAGCACAGGCACTCCAGCGTGACGGGAAGGAAGCACATGATTGAGGGGCCCACACCCAGCTTTTGAATGGCAGCAGCCTAGGCAAACTGCGGCCCTCAGGCCAAATCCGGCCCCTGGACTGTTTTTGCAAATAAAGTTTTATTGGACAGCCATGAGCATTCTTTTTTTTTTTTTTTAAGATTTTATTTATTTATTTGACAGATGGAGATCACAAGTAGGCAGAGAGGCAGGCAGAGAGGGAGAGAGGAGGAAGCAGGCTCGCTGAGGAACAGAGAGCCCAATGCGGGGCTCAATCCCAGGACCCTGAGATCATGACCTGAGTAGAAGGCAGAGGCTTTAACCCACTGAGCCACCCAGGTGCCCCACCACGGGCATTCTTTTACACATTGTTACAGGTTGCTTTCTCGTTCACCACTACCGCAAGGTTGAGTAGTGGAGAGAGACCATACAGCCAACCTGAACTATTTGCCATCCGGCCCTTTACAGAAAAGTCTGCCAGCCTCTGATGTAAAACCTACAAAGGAGTTTGAATTTTATCCTGTAGTTTAAAGGGAAACGGTGAAAGGTTTTTAAAAGTTAAGAGAACTGCAGGGTCCCCATGACAATTTTACCTCACAAATACTCATCTGTTACTTAAAAGGAAAGATGATTTGATGTGCCACTGAACCCCTACACCTCAGGGAAGACAATTCAGGCCAGAGTACGTTCAAGAGTCTCAAGAGTTACCTGTGCACAGATCTGCTTTGGGCAGTGAAATACTGAACCCTTGACTTCCTGAGCAGGACGGATTTTGGATGTTCCAAGATTCTAATCAAGAACAAGTGGTCCAGCAGACTCAGTAGAGACAGGCTCCAGGCCAGTGTGAATGGGTGGGTCAGGAGTAAGGGGAGTACCCAAGACACATTATTTGCCTAAAGGAGTCGCTTTGTGTGACACCCCCACGTTCCTGAGGCATATGGCAGAGTGGTTAGAAGTCCCAGCTCTAGAGTCAGCTTCTGGGTCAAAGCCTGGCTATGGCCACCTATCAGCCATGTGTCCTTGGAGGCAAGGCTCAGTCTCCTCGTCTGTCAGATGGAGATACAAAAGGACCAACCGTATAATAAAGCTGTGGTGAAGGTTAATAAATTATACAGTCCCTTCACAGAGTAAGCAATCAACTAATGTTCATCATTCCCATTACTAGAACCATTGAGATGGATTTACTCCTGACTTTAAACACGACACTATATATATATAAATATATGTATATAATCTATTATATTATTTTACGTCATATCTCACCATCTCACCAAGACCCAGCTCCCAGTATCTGTTAGTTATTATATGAATTGCTTATGGCTGCCACAAACTGGGTGGCTTAAAATAGAAATTTATTATCTTGCCGTTCAAAAGGCTAGACGTGTAAACTCAAGGTGTTGGCTAAGGCTTACTTCCTCTGAAGGCTCCTGGGGAGGATCCTTCCTGATTCTTCCAGAGTCCAGTGTTTCCCAGCAATCGGTGATCTCCCTTTGGCTCATAGCTGTGTCTCTTCAGTCTCTGCCCTTCATGGTCCTGTGGCCTTTTTCCCTGTGCGTGCATCCCTGTCTTCCCATGACCTTCTTCTGAGAACACCAGCCCCTGGATTTCGGGCCCACCCTAATCCACTATGACCTCATTTTAACTTAATAAAGGACATATGCAAAGCTCCTGTTTCCAGATAGGGTCACATTCTGAGGTTCTGGGTGGACAGGAATTGTAGGAGATACAGTCTAAACCAGCAGAGCTATTTAAAGTCAGTTTCCCTGGGCGCCTGGGTGGCTCCGTTGGTTGAGCCTTCAGCTCAGCGTCATGGTCCGGGAATCCCAGGATGGAGTCCCAAGATCAAGTCCCGCATCAGGCTCCCAGCTCCATGGGGAGTCTGCTTCTCCCTCTGACCTTCTCCCCTCTCATGCTCTCTCTCACTCTCTCTCTCAAATAAATAAATAAAATCTTAAATAAATAAATAAATAAAGTCACAGTTTCCCAATGACATCTTCAGGTCATCATTATCTTTTATGTACCAGTCCTCTGCTGTTGGCACTCTCTCTGTGCCTCTCACCCCTAACCACACATTGAAGCATATTTCACCTCTACAAAAGAAAGCTTCAGAAGCTCATCCCTTCATTGTTTTACCTCTTCCTTGGCCAAGCAGAACACGAGTGGATCATTCTTTGCCTTGGACCTATGCTTTGCCATTTGGAACACTTCTGACTAGACAACAAAAGCTTTTCTCTTAGAAAATACATTTCAAGTTGCGAACAATCAATTTACAAACTATTTTTAGGAATGCTGCCAGCTTAATGTTGGGGAAAGCCTGCATTGTTAATGAGCCACCAGGCAGGGTTTTGGACTGTCATCACAGCCCCTCCAGGAGTCCAGCTTTAGTGCAATCCCTGCCAAGAACAATGCCTGTTTGATTTTTAAGAAATGAGTATCATTATCAAACATAGACATTTTATTTGGGGCAGGCTCCTCTAAAACATAGTAATTATTAGACAAGATGCTAGCCAACATGCAAGGAATTTAAATATTAGATTTCTCCGGGTGGGTTCTTCTAAAATCAGAGCCAGGGACAAGGTCCTGGGTCCAGGTAGTTTGTTTGAGAGGTGATCCTGGAAAGTACGCATGAGGGAGCAGAGACAGAGAAGGAGACAGAAGGAAAAGCTAAAATGAAATGCACAGTCGAGGTCATTGGGGCTGGGGCAATGAAGCTTTGGTTCTCAAGGACTTTGGGGAATTGCAGAGAACACCTTCCCGAATCATCCCCCTAAGAGAAGGGGGCTGGAGCATCGTCTAGTTTCTCACCATCAGATGAAGATTGCCTCTGGGCATTAACTCTTTCACACTTCTCCGTACCTACTTGGGAGAAGGTGCTGGGACAGGATGGCTTAAAACAGGGCCCAGCAGAATGTGATGGGATGTCGCTCACATGTAACGGTCCACCACCGCTGTGGCTTCAATCAGGGGTAGGCCAAGGGAAGGTGGCTCGGCGCCGGAAGCAGCTGCCACATTGGCATTCCTTCTTTTCCTCATGGATCTGATCTTCACTGTGTTCATCAACTGAAAGTTAACGTCCCTATGGATTAGGAATGGCCTATTGTATCTCTCTTTTGCAAGTGACATATGATTAAAGTATTGTAACCAGAACACAATGGGTGTAACATTGGATGATGATTTTGGCTGCAAACACAAGCCGAAGGAAGTCAAGATGATGGCAGAAAAGGATGGAGTCTGATACGGCTCCAGGCGCCCCAAGCTGTTAAACCTCCCAGCCTCAGGCAGTGAGCTGGGATCCTTCTGCAGGCTGAAGGCAGGGATGAATCCCTCGTCTGTATCTCGGTCTCGGGCAGTCAGGTGTTCGGGTTCCCAGATGGTCAGGCTGTAGATCACATCTATGCTCCGTTTAAGCCCTCAAAATTATAAACTGCCTAAGAAAGAGGCGTTATCTTATTCCTCTTTGGGTCTGTCCATCTCCTACAGCTCCCTGCATGCAAGGGGTGCCTAAGAAACATTGGCAGATTATTTGATGACATATAAATATAATTTAATGTCCTGAGCAGTTTACGTCCTCAAAAACTGCCAATAGACAGAGGCGACTGTTTAGGAAATGGTTTCCTCCCAGCTATGGAAGCAGGAGGGGCCCCACTTGGGGCCACTGACATACAGAAGCATGGTCAGCATTCCAGAGGTGACCATTAAGGCTGTGTTTCTTACCATCTCTCCCACCTCCTACCATTTCCCTTGGAACACTGACTTTTAAACTCTTCACCTATTTTCCCACATCCTTTTCCTTTCACTCCACCCATATTCCCATAAGCCGCTCAGCATTCATGCTAGTTATAATCTGTGCAAAATTACATGGAGGAAAGTCTGGAAGAGGCTCTTGGTCACCTGGGTTGGTATGCCTGGCATATTTCTTAAGAGAGTAAGACCCATGAGAAGACATTATGATGCCCTGATGTCTCTTTGATGGTCTCGCCCATCATGAAGAAGGGAACTAACATTAAAAAAAAAACCAAGCAAAAAAAGAAAAAAAACCCACAAAACCCTACTTAACGTTCTGCAATGGGTGGTCTTTTCCAGTGCAATTAGTTTCACAGGGTACTTATCGGTTCTTACATTTGCTAAAGGGCAAGGTAGCCTGTTAGTTCATTGTGTCTCTCCTCAGCCTTTCAAACTACATAGAGTATTTTAGCCAGAAAAGAGCTGAACCTCACTCCCTCCAATAATTGTATAATTGGAAAGCAATAAATTTAAAGATCCAAAAGGAACAGAATAAAGAAAGTGTCAAACAATAACTTACTCTAATTAATAACCATTTATGTCTCCCATTTGGTAAAGTGCTTTGCAAATGTAATCACCTTTGAGTTTAAAGTACTATATTCATTTTGTGAGTAGAATATGATTTCATTTGTAAGAATGAGAATTAAATACGGCTTTTAATCAACCTGGAGCCCTTTAGTACTAAGAGCTATTTAGCAGGAGTTCTACAAATTATAGGAGTCTTGTGAAGAGGTAGTCTGCGCAGTAGTTTAAAATTCTAACATCACCATAGTAGCTAACTTTTTATTTATTTCCAATCAGTAGAAAATTAAACTTGAAGGACAAAAGCATATATATACATACACAGTATTCAAACTGTTACAGTGTTTAAAGATCTGAAATGTTAGGACTATTTTTAAAAGTCGCATCTTTAGTTGTGACTTGATTTTTCACGATTTATTGTTTTAAGTGATATGCTGCTCTATTTAGAACCAGCATTCAATTATTGAGTTCCAGCTGTAAAAAATTTCCAAAGAGACTGCGAATACTAATAACTTCACATTAATTGCACTAAATGTTTAGCATCTGTCTTACGAGAGACAAATGTCATTTTCTGGAAAGCTCAGTGATTTCTTTCCCTAACTTCCAACTAGCTTGTAGAAATCTTTGAAATCTGTTTTTAAGAGAGGTGTGCTACGTAGGACTCAGAAGACATGACAGTCCATGTGCTGGAGCAAATAATAAATGGAAAGCCTTTGCAAGCTCTGATTAGATGTTCACTGCTTCTGTGGTCCAGATGGAAGGAAGGAGAACAGTGGCCTTTTGCCCTCCGACACTTGACTATGAAAATTTTCAAATAGAGAAAATTGAAAAGGTTTCTATTGTAAATACCTGTATGCCCATCCCTAGAGGCAAAAATTGGTATTTTGCTCTATTGGGTTTATCACATAGTTGTTTTTTTCTCTTGATGATTTCCTTCCTGATGATTTACTCATCAGTCCAATTTACTTTGTCACAAAAATCAAAGTAAGTTGTAAATATCAGTGCATTTCCTTCTCAATACTTCAGCATGCATATAATTAGCTAGAGTTCTATAATTACTCACACTTCTTTATGAGGTTTTTACTTTGGTAGAAATTTATGTATTTTGAAACACGTAAATCCTTTTTTTTTTTTAAGATTTTATTTATTAACTTGACAGAGAGAGATCCCAAGCAGGCAGAGCAGCAGGCAGAGAGAGAGAGGAGGAAGCAGGCTCCCCACCGAGCAGGGAGCCCGATACGGGGCTCGATCCCAGGACCCTGAGATCATGACCCGAGCCGAAGGCAGAGGCCCAAACCACTGAGCCACCCAGGGACCCCTGAAACACGTACATCTTAAGTGTCTCATGTGACAAGTTTTGGCAAGTGCTTGTACCTGGATAATTACCATAACATAGAACATTACCATTGCTCCAGAAGCTTCCCTCTTGTCCCTTTCCAGTCAATTCCTGCACCTACCCCCCCACTCCCAGGCAATCCCTGTTTGTATTTTGTTTTATCATAGAATCATTTTCTCTTTTCTAGAACTTTATATGAATAGAATTATCTAGTACATACGTTTCTGTGTAAGGCTTCATTCACTTGCATGATGTTTTTGAGATGTATTTGTATCATTGCCTATTGAGTGGCTTTCTTTTTATTATGTTGTATTTCTTTTTATTATGTTGTATTTCTTTGTATGAATTTTTTTTTAAAGACTTTATTTATTTGACAGAGAGAGAGAGATCACAAGTAGGCAGAGAGGCAGGCAGAGAGAGAGGGGGAAGCAGACTCGTGGCTGAGCAGAGAGCCCGATGTAGGACCCGATCCCAGGACCCTGAGATCATGACCGGAGCCGAAGGCAGAGGCTTAACCCACTGAGCCACCCAGGTGCCCTCTTTGTATGAATTTAACAACTTCATTCAACCGTTCTCCCATTGATGGATGTTTAGGTTGTTTCTAGTTTGGGGGCTATAATGAATAAAGCTGCTTGTGCATGGTTTTTGTGTTATTGCTGTAGACACATGCTTCCATTTCTCTTGGATCACTAGAGTTTCCAGAAAGGAATATATCTTCGATTTTTAATATGTTTAACTTTAGCCCATGAGACCTGGAGAACTGTAAAATAAAAAATCTGTATTGCTTGGGGCGCCTGGGTGGCTCAGTGGGTTAAGGCCGCTGCCTTCGGCTCCGGTCATGATCCCGGGGTCGTGGGATCGAGCCCCGCATCGGGCTGTCCGCTCTGCGGACAGCCTGCTTCCTCCTCTCTCTCTCTCTGCCTCTCTGCCTACTTGTGATCTCTGTCTATCAAATAAGTAAATAAAATCTTTAAAAAAAAAAATCTGTATTGCTTTAAGCCCCTACATTTGAGGTGATCTGTTATAGCAGCCCTAAAACACTAATACAGATCTTGCTACTCCAAAGTGGAGGTTTTGCTATAATAAATACCCGAAAATAGGAAAGTGGCTTTGGAATTGGGCAATAGACAGAGACTGGAAGTATTTTTGATAGAAGAGCCTTAATTACTTCGAACAGATTCTTAGTAGAAATAGGGATTTTAAAGACTCTGACAGCAAGGACTCAGAGGAAGTGAGGACTACAGCAGAGAAAACATAAATTTCCTTGAGAATACCTGAATTGTGAGGAACAGACTGTTGGCAGAAATATGACTTTCAAGGCACTGCTGAGGAGGGCTTTGGGGGAATTTGTTATTGAAAACTAGAGGAAAAGGGATCTTTATTTTACAGGGCAGAAATTATGTCCTATAGTTTTGTGGAAAGTGGAACTTAAAATTGATGAAATTGTATTTCACTTGAGGAGCTTTCCAAGCAGAGTGTTGAAGGCGCCATTTGGTTTCTTCTTGATGTTGTTAGTAAAATGTGAGAGGAAAGAGATAAATGGAAGGCAAAACTGGTAATACAGAAAGTCAAAAGGAGCCAGGACGTGGTGATTTGGGGAATTCTTAGCTTACCAGATTGCGAAAGATGCTAAACATGAGATTCACTATCAGGAAAGCATGCTGTAGAAATACAATGGAGGATGTGGCAAGACAACTTTTGCTAATACCTCAGAAGAAGCAAAAGGTCTGAGGATTTACTCACAGAAATGCTTTATGAAGAGAGTAAGTCTGTGACTCATATATCTCCTCAACCAGCAGAAGCAAAAGCAGACATGGGTTATCTAGGAAAGATCTGTGGAAGAAGATCGTGTCTAATGGACTGAATCTCTGTGACACACACAGAAGACCCACAAAATTCTTGAGAAAGTTGTGCGAGCAGACACACTGTCAGTTTGGGCTGAAAAGGACAGACAAAATATGGAATAACACAGTTGTGAGGAGGACGCCATGTATCTATACTAGCTTGAAGAAGAAGGAATGGAACCACAAGACAAAGAATGCAGACAGATTTTAGAAGCTGAAATAGGCAAGGAATATATTTTCCCTTAGAGCCTCCAGAAAGAATTGTGTCCCTAGTAACACTGATTTTAACTTAGTGAGACCTATGTCAGACTTCTGATCTCCAATACTGTGAGATAATGCATTTATGCTGGTTTTTTAGCCTCTAAACTTGAGGGAATTTGTTTGCTATGGCAGCCCTAGAAACCTAATACACTTGGGCAAATACCTATGAGTGGAATTGTTCATAGAGGAGGAATTTGTCTGCCTTCATAAGAAAATGCCACACTTTTCCCAAAGCGGTTGTAGAGTTTTACACTCCCACCAACAATGTGTAAGTTGCTACAAATCCCTGACACTGCCTTTCAATATCAATCCTTTCAATTTAAGTCACTCTGGTCATTTGTAGTAGTGTCTCATTATGCTTTTCATTTGAATTTTCCTGGTGACAAACTATAATGAGCGTTTTCTCATGTATTTATTTATTTTCCTTTACTAAAGATCTGGTCAATTTTTTTTGCGCACTTCTAATTAGATTGCTCAACTTATTTTTTAGTTGAACAAGTTCCTTATATATTTTAGATACAAGCCCCATTTCAGATATATATGTTATGAATATTTTCTTGGGGTCTGTGCCATTTCTATTGATTTTTGAATGATGTCTTTGGTGAGCAGAAATTTAAAATTTTTCCCACATGGATATTTTTAATGTAGTTTACTGAACATATTTTTTCATTCCTCATTGAGTTGTTTTGGCACTCTTTTCCCAAAATCAAACGACCATGTGTGTCGGTCCCTTTCTGGGACCTCAATTTCTGAGACCTCAATTATTCTCCATTAGTTTATTTGTCCCAGTATCACCCTATCTTGATTACTATATTTAAAGATTATCTTAAAGTCAGGTAATTAAACTCTCTAACTTTGTTCTTTTTTTTTTTCAAAATGGCTTTGAATAATTCTTTTTTTCATTTCTATATAAGTTTTAGAAATAGTTTGTCATTTTTGCAAAACTCCAAGTAGGTTAATGATTGGGAATGAGTTGTATCTGTGGATCAATTTGGGGAAATTGATTAACAATATTCAATTTGGGGGGCACCTGGGTGGCTCAGTGGGTTAAAGCCTCTGCCTTCAGCTCAGGTCATGATCCCAGGGTCCTGGGATCGAGCTCCGCATCGGGCTCTCTGCTCGGTGGGGAGCCTGCTTCCTCCTCCCTCTCTGCCTGCCTCTCTGCCTACTTGTGATCTCTGTCTGTCATATAAATAAATAAAAAACCTTAAAAAAAAAACAACAATATTCAACTTTTTAGTCCATGAACATGGTATATCTTTCTGTTTACTTAGGTCTCCTTAAATTCTCCTCAGCAGAGTTTCTTAGTTTTTCAATGCAGATCTTACACCTCTTTTGCCAAATTTATCCTTAAGAATACTTTTTGAAACTATTAGAAATGGAATTTTTTTTTAATTTTCAGTTGTGTGCTTTTGAATATATAAAATCAAATTGGTTTTTATATATTGGTACAAATCCCTGTAACTTTGCTAAACTCAACTGTTAGTTTTAGTAACTACTAAAAAAGATTTGATTATGAACAATCAAGTCATCTGCAAATATAACCAGCTTTACTGCTTCCTTTCTGATCCTTATGCATCTTTTTTTTTTTTTTTTTTTCTTTTCATTGTGTTACTGTGCTGGATTCAACCCCAGTTGATTAGAAACTGTAAGACCAGAAATTCTTGCCGATCTTAGAGGAAATTTTTATACTTAAACTGCAGGTACAAAACTAGTTATAGGCTCTTTTGTAGATGCCCTTTATCTGATTGAAGAAGTCTCCTTCTATCCCTAATTTTCTGAGGTTTTTTATCATGAATCAGTGTGACTTTTGTCAAATGGTTTTTCTGCATCTATTGATTTTTTTCTCCTTTATTCTGTTAAAATGGTGAATTACATTGACTTAAACAAATCTAGCATTCCTGGGATAAACTCAACTTGATTTGTGATGGTTAATTTTATGTATCAACTTGACTGGACTAAGGGCTGCCCAGAGACCTGGTAAAAGATTATTTTGTGTGTGTCTGTGAGGGTGTTTCTGGAAGGGATGAGCATTTGAACCTACGAACTAAGGCAGCTAGCCTTTCCCAATATGACTAAGTACACCTCATCCAATTCCTTAGAGCCCCTGAACAGAACAAAAAAGAAGACATCAGTGCTCCTGGTTCTCAGGCTTTGGGACTCAGATCAGGACTCACACCACCCTCCCCAATTCTCAGGCCTTCACACTGAGATTATACCACAGGTCTCTTGGTTCTCCAGCTTCCAAAGGACAGAGTGTGGGACTTCTCAGCCTCAATAATCCATGAGTTAATTCCTATAGTAAATATCCTCTTTTATATAGCCATATATATGTGTGTGTATATATATATATATGTTGTTATATATATATTTCCTATTAAATATCTATATCTATATCTATATCTATATCTATATATAGACATATATCCCCTATTTGTTCTATTCCTCTGGAGAACCTTGATTCTTAAACATGGTTATTATATTATATTATATCATATTATATTATATTACATTATATTTAATATAATATATTGCTGGATTAACTTTGTCAACATTCTGCTAGGAAAGTTCATGAAGGATATTGGTCAGTAATTTTATTTCTAATTTTTTTTAAGATTGTATTTATTCATTTGACAAAGAGAGAGAAGGAGATCACAAGTAGGCAGAGAGGCAGGCAGAGGTGGAGGGGGAAGCAGGCTCCCCACTGAGCAGAGAGCCTGATGCAAGGCTCCATCCCCATAAGTCAAAGGCAGAGGCTTAACCCACTAAGCCACCCAGGCATCCCTATTTCTAATGTTTTTATCAGGTTTTGGTGTCATGGTTTGCTGGTCTCATTAAACAAGTTTTGGAAAGAGCTTATCTAAGATTTATTTTCCTCAATCCTATGTTAAGATTCCTTAACTATTTGATAGAACTCATAAGCATAATTATGTGGTTCTAGAGTTTTCATTGTATAAAGATTTTTAGATAAAATTTCAGCTTCTCTAATAGACATGGGGCTATTCAGATTTTCTATTTTATCTTACATCAGTTTGGGAAAGATGTTTCTCAAGTTTTTTTAAGTTGTCAAATTTATTGCAAATTTTTCTTTGAAATATTCCTTTTATTCTTTTTATGTCTGTAGGCTCTGTACTGGTTATTCCCTTTTTAGTTCCTAATATTCATAATTTATGTTTCTTCCTTTTTTATTCCTGATCAACTTATCAATGGTTTTACCAAAGATAGGAGGCTGAGAAAATAGAGATGGTGCATAATTCAGAGTGCTTGGGCTTACTGGTGGGCTGAGAACTGACATGGATTTCTTCTCAAAACATTTTTACTGATGTGTCATATAATGAAATATTTATTGTATGTAAAATTATACAACTATTTCACGGCACTTTTTCATTTATCTATCCATATATAATGATGCATGAGCACACAAGGTATGTGGGGAAAAAAAGAGTTTAACCAAAAAATATCATCATACCATCAATGTTAGGCAGTATATCCTAGTGGTTAAGAGCTACACCTCTGGAAACCAGAGAGACCAGTGTCTGTATTCTGGCTTCAGTGCTTGCTAGCTGGGGACTCATTTTTCCAAGCATCTAATGTTTTAGGATTAAATAAGATAACATGTGTAAAGTATTACTTGCAATTTTTAGCTATCATTTCTATCATTACTACTGCTATTACTAACCTGGTCAGACTTAATCTTAGATAACAGAGTTTGGTTTATTTTTGTACGTTTTTCTCCTGTTGCATTGTCTCAAGATTTTTACTTCCTGTCCTAAATTTTGTGAAATGTTGCTTAGCATTATTTTATGAGGACTGTGGTCCTAAGTTATCTCCAGAGAAAGTTTGGACATCAGACGGAATGTTGTCCTTGATTGATTGATTTCTGTACCATTTTCCTTCGCATAGTTCTTTGGGAGATCAAGAGATATTGGTCAAGACTTTTTCCCTATGTTCTTAAAAATTATCTAACTAAGTCCAAAAAAGACATTAAAATATAACCCCCAAGCAAACAGGAAACTGACTTTTTCTTTTGGGAACTTAGTCAAAAGCCAACTTTTTGTGGTTTATGTGAAGGTTCCTCCCACAAAGTTCAGAAATTCATCTTACAATTTCAGTCTCTTATTTTCCTCTTTTTCTAGGCTACCTGCAGAGATGCCTCTCCCTCTTGTACCTTACAGAAGCTGACCACAGAGAAACCTGTGCAGATTTTTTGCTTTCTTTTTAGTGCTTTTTCCTTCTTCTTACAAAACAAAGCTTTTTGGTTTTTGTTTTTTTTTTTTCCTTTTCCTTCTAAGACGAAGACAACCCCATAGAAATACCAGACAGCCACACTGGCCTGAGGCAACTATAAATAATTCCCCTGTCCACAACCAAATACAAGTACCTGGCACGCTGTTGATACAGCCTATTAATCATTACTTAGTCAAGGGAAACATGAAGCAATGGGCAAGCCTGGACAGACGATGTATCTTTTGTAGAGAGACTCTTTTGGCTCATTATATAACCGCCTATATTTTATAGCCAACGTGTTTTAGGATAAGACTGTTGAGCTATCCTTTGAACTCCTGGCAATTTTTTGGCTTTACAAAAGTGACACAGATGGACAGTTTTATTCGGAAGAAAAAGAGAACTCGATGAGTGGGTACGTTGACTTGCTCTCCTTACTGCAGGTCCTCTTTCCATCTTTGAATACATATATTTGCACATTTTCATGGGACAGCAACCTGGGTGTGTATATTGTTCTGTGTTCTGTTTTTCTCTTGCTACTATTTTCTATTCACATTTCCAAGTAATGATGCAAATTGTATATTTTCCATCATTGACCATGGGGGTCACTCTATCACGTTAAGATAATTTAGTGTTCTTAGCTATTCTGTGACTGAGAATTTGGATTGTTTCTCATTTGCTAGCTCCTCTAGTATATATTGGGCACTAAGGATTGCACTGTCTTCCCTCCTTTTGGGGATCATTTCCATGTATATTATGAACAGGTCTGTATATTATATTAAAGCTTTCTTTGGTGGGGGAGATGATCAGAAGAAAAGCTTTATTCTGAGTTAATTCTTTTTTTAAAGATTTTATTTATTTATTTGACAGAGATCACAAGTAGGCAGAGAGGCAGGCAGAGAAAGACAGGGGGAAGCAGGCTCCTGCTGAGCAGAAAGTCCAATGCGGGGCTCAATCCCAGGACCCTGGGATCATGACCTGAGCCGAAGGCAGAGCTCACTGAGCCACCCAGGAGCCCTATTCTGAGTTAATTCTTATTAGTCATTTTACTCTAAACATTCCAGTAACTGCACTTTTTATAAGCACATTCCATATTTTTTCTACCCACGAGGCATTTTAGAATCATAAAATCAAAACAAGAGAAAATTTATTCAACAAATATTTATTGTGTGCTGCTTATACACTAGATATTCTGTCAGTCTAAGCCCCTCCCTTTTATAAATGAGGAAAGTGAGACCAGAAACTCTGGGATTGAAATACTAGTACTTTGGTCTTATATTTGAATATGATTTGTTGCCTTTTAAAAGTTTTACCTTTGGGGACGCCTGGGTGGCTCAGTTGATTAAGCGGCTGCCTTCGGCTCGGGTCATGATCCCGGTATCCTGAAATCGAGTCCCACATCGGGTTCCTTGCTTGGCGGGGAGCCTGCTTCTCCCTCTGCCTCTGCCTGCCACTCTGTCTGCCTGTGCTCGCTCTCTCTCTCTCTAACAAATAAAAAAAAAAAATCTTTAAAAGTTTTACCTTTAATTATTACCCATAATTATCCCATTATATTGTACCCATGGTCCCATAAGGTGAAAGAGGACATATTTACTGTCGCTTGTTTTATTTTCCTTTATATTACAGATGAGATCTGAAAAACTTACAGAACTGATCCAAAGTCACACAGTTAATTCTTGATCAAGCACGGATACATTTTAGTGACTTTTTTTCCATGATTCTGTCCTCAACACTACACAAATCTTCCAAAATTAAAAAGGTAAGCCGATTCATATATGCAGGAACGTAACTTGCATGCTACTTTTTATAACTGGATTACGAAGTCTTAGTCTTCCCAATATGGGGTCCGATAATTTTCAAATATCAGATCATTAAACGCATTATCTCCTAATAGCTAAATGGGCAAAGGATATCATTTAAAATTTCATCTTAAAAAGTATGTATTGGATGACTTTTATATGTGAGGCTTTCATCCCAGTCTTAGGGATTCAGCAATGAGCAAAATACACACAGTCCCTGTCTCATGGCCAGTATATATGGAACTAACATACTCGACCTTATTAATGTTCAGAAGTCTACATGAAGAAAAGCAGTAATTTTGTAGTTTTTATCACTCTAGTATTGAGTCAGTTCTTTAAAACTAAGAGAGAAAATGCTGAAGACCTGCAAGTTTGTAAGAAACGGATGCTGTCATACAATTTCTTACAAGAGGAACTGTGATATTAGAATCCCTTTCTGGGAAAGACATTTTGCAATATATAGAGAGCCTTTGAAATCATACTTTTTGATTCAAAAGTCTCATTTCTGGAAATCTTTCCATGCACAAAGATATTCATTTCAGAGTTCTTTATAACCGTTTTTTTTAAAGATTTTATTTATTTATTTGACAGACAGAGATCACAAGTAGGCAGAGAGGCAGGCAGAGAGAGAGGGGGAAGCAGGCTCCCCACTGAGCAGAGAGCCCGATGTGGGGCTCGATCCCAGGACCCTGAGACCATGACCTAAGCCAAAGGCAGAGGCTTAACCCACTGAGCCACCCAGGTGCCCCTATAACAGTTTGGTTTTTTTTCTTTAAGGGAAGTGTAACAATGAAAACAATTAAGAAAAACACATGCAATGATACAAAACACAGGCTTGCCAATATGGTATTTATAAATAGTGTGTGTAGGAAAAAAAGACCATATAAAGTGGTATATTTAGTATGATCTAAAAGGGAAATACCAAAATGATCACAAAATTATGGATGGTTTACTTTTCTTCTGTTACATGTTTTGGTGCTTTCTAGATTTCTACAGCAAGGTTTTATTGCTTTTATAATCAGAAGGAAACTTCAGCTCTCCTGCACCCCAAATAAAGTGTTGGCTACAGATCTATTTGTCTTTGTGGACACAGAACACTGAAAATGCCCATGGGAAGGGATGATACCAAGGGACGGATGGGGGATGTGTTTTTATTTTTCTCACTCGTCATTTTGTTTTATATTTAACCCTCCTTTTATCTTCTTTGTTCTGACTTACATACCACGGTCTCCAAAAAAAAGAGAATTTAAAAATTGATGTTAGATTAAAATTTCATCCTCGTGCTTTAGAGACAAGATTAGAGCCCACAGTTGTTATGTTTTTGGGGTCTGAAAGCAAGTGTCTTTGGGCAACTAGAATTATTCTCTTGTTCAGTAAGCTTCCTGGGTCTGTGATCCCGTGTGATTTCAGAACCACACCCATCTAGAAAGGGTGGGAATGAATTCTGGCCAAGGACTCAAGAAAACTTGCTGGAAGCATAGGAGGAAATTTTCTCCTTCAGCCTCATCTTGCCACAGCTTTTCCAGGAACTGCTTATGGGTTTATCTGCCTAGAAGGCTCAGCGTGCAAAGGCAAGGTCAGCTCAAGAGTTAAGTTTGGCTGAGCCAGGAGAGTGCTGGGGAGGAGTCTAAGAAGCTGGGGGAGGGGGGGGTGGGAAATCAACCTTGAGGGGTCTGTGTGATGCTGACCAGCTGTTCTCAGGCCCCTGAGAGACTTCCGATGACCTGACCCTCCTCTCCTCCAGTCGCTTCTGCTTGTCCTGGTGCTAGCTGCCATGTGGCTGTGAGGCTCACTCGCTTAATAATAGAATGAAACAGTGGAACAAGTCTTGGCTACCCAAGGAACTCTCACCAAGTATCACTTTGTGACTGAGCTGTGCTACATCCTTAAATAAAAATCCCCTGTTAGCCACTGCAAGGTTAATATTGCCATTTAGTTGGAAATATTGCTGGGAAAGCCATGTTTGGAAGGATTTAGATTATAGATGTTTATTCTTTTTATTATTAATACCTGCATTTATATATGCGTATATGTGCATTGTGTAACAATTATATTTACAACAAAATATTATACTTTATTAGATCCTGTTGCGTTACATTATACTAAATAAAACCTTAAAGGTGAAACTAATTCAGAATGCCCAAGTATTTTCCGAAAGAAAATATTTCATTTAATTCAACTCAGGTCTCTGACGAGGCATAGAAGCTCTGTGCCTTGCATCAAGTAAGTTCTACTGATATGTTTGCACTCAGCTAAAAATGTGCTGGAAAGAGGGGCAGGGAGCCATGTATGCGGCACTGTGCAAAAACCCTGCAAAAACTCTGGACCAGCTAACCCACGGCAGAGTTTGAGGAAGAAGGTTACTCTCCACCCCCAAGTCTTCAGTTTCTATATCTGTAAGATGAGGGCATGGAATGAGAAGCCCTCAAAGTCCCCTTCCAGCAACCTGACCCAGAGCTGATGTGCTGAGCTCCCAGGAATCCGGCCACATCCCTCTCTGGGATCCAGACTCCAGTCCGCCTCCATTCCAGGCTTCTAAGCATATCCTGTGATTACGGAAGTGTGTGTGTCCATGACTTCGGGCAAAGGCACATGTTCCCAGGGCTAAGAATAGCGAGACACAAGGAAGGGACAGGAACCAGGGAGAAGAAGATGGTGCCGGTGTTGGAGGCAGGGCAGAGCATTCTGGAAGAGAAACATAGCCCTGAGGGAACACTCCTGCACCTGGCTCCTCCCTCCAGGAATCAGAGCTAGAAGAGCCTGCCAGGGACAGCCCCCAACTCTGTCATCCCTTAGCAAGGATCACTATAATCTGCTGTCACTTAAAGCAACCAATGCTTTTTATCCTCCACAGGATAAGACCAGCCTCTGGGGTTCGGAACTGGCCCCAGAAACTCCAGTGACATGATCCACAGACCTTACAAGGGTTCTCACAATAACGTGTACTCTTTGCTTAACCCGCCCTTGCTGGGCATCCTTCTAGTGCCAGGAAGCTGTTGGGGATGGAAGCATGAAGAACCCACAGTCCCCGCCCCCAGGACATCCACACCCAGCAGCAAGAGCCTTACGGTAACCATCAACTGGCTTCTCAGTTCTATAAAATTCACAACATGTAGAGTCATCAGAGACATGACCATATAGAACCTTCAATGATGTTTTCCTAGGTTCACATCTTGCCTCCTGGTAATGGCCTTTCAACTTGAAGCCCACCCTTCTCTTCTCTGTGTTGTGGTGCTGCCCCTGGGTCCCTGCAGACCATGTTTCTGCTCAGCCAGCCAGCCCCATGGGAGGTCCTGTCAACAAGAGGGCGGTGGGGCGGGGGGGGGGAGGGGGGAGGATGGGGCGGGGGTGGGGGGCACTGCAGAGTAGAAGGAGGAGGAGAGGCGCCCTTTCCTGTCTTCTCCCTGGCCCTGGGCGTGTCGCCCCAGCAGACACAGCTCCTTCCTATCACAGAAGCTGACTCCAGGTTGCACATTCCAAACACTCAGAACCCCCTTTCTGCTATTATCCTCAGAGACACCACCACCGGGTTTCTGAGTCTGGGCCCAAGGCTCCTTTGGGCTCAGGGACCACCAGCACCAGCAAGTGGCCTCCCTCCTCCAGAGGCCCAGGCCTCAGTTCTAGGAGGCCCATTCTCTCCTTGTCTAAGATTTGCAAATCATGACAAGCTCTTTGTTTCCTGGGGCAGGGGGCCAGGAGCTGCCCCCTTTAGTTGCTCCATGCTACCTGAAGAGTTCCCTTTTACTCTTCTGGTGCCCTAGGGAACATCTTCTAAGAAGGGGTCTGGTGTCTGTCTCCTGATAAAACCCTGACCAAGAAGGCTCCCTGGCTGAACCGGAAGCTACTATAAACTGGAGGAAAATGGCAGAAGCTTTGGAGGCCTCCAGCCCCCGATTTGAAATCTGGCTCTTGTGGTCGGTAGCTTTTTGACCTGGAGCATCTGCCTAATTTCTTCCAATCTTGTTTGCTGGTAAGAAAGATGAGGCTTCCAGCTGTTGTGAGGGTAGTTTCAGTGCTTGGCGCGAAGATAACTAGGGTTCAGTGGAGTCATTAACTTTTACCTTTTCCGACATGAAACCTCTGGCAGTGGTCAGATCCGGTCTTGAAGTTTTGGTTAAAACATTTTTTTTAATCTACTATTTTAAAGCCAGTTGCAAGAAGTTTACCTAGAGGGTGAAATAAGAAAATCCACGGCATTCCTTCTTCTGGCAGCCTGGTAAACGTTCTTACAGACAGGATGATAGCGTGTGGGAACGCACCATGTCTTCAGAAAGAAGCCAGATTTGGTAGGTATGTGGCATATGGGTGGCCCTTCCCAGCTACCCAACAGACACGAGTTTTATTTTTTGTTCCGTGGCACACTTCATAAAGAGAAAAGATTTCCCCTGCTCTCACCCACTGCGTGACGTCTCTTCCAAGTGTTGAATTCAGGATTCTAATGGAAGCCCTGAGAATGAGTGAGGTCCCACGTGTCCCAGGCCTTCTCAAGTCCACGCGGATAAAAGTCGTTCAGCACAGACGGGAGAACAAAGCATCTGTTCTTTTGAGCACAACAGAGAGATAGGCATCCAATCTGGGTAACGGCTGTGTACACAGGAGGAGGAAGTCAGCCGTGTTCTCTTGTTTCATATTTAGGGTTATGTGTAGGGCTGGGCCTGATAAAGGCATGTGTGTCTGAGTCTGCCCAATACTTTCCCAGTCCTGAAAGACCTGAATGGGGATGTGGAAGATCTCAGTCCATTCCAGAACATTCCCTCCCCACAGAAGCCTGAGGCTTCTACGAAGAGAAAAACAGCCCCATGAGATCCTGAGCCATTCATTTCTTAAACGTACTGTGCATTTTCCAGCTAACCAGGGAGACAGGCTTGAGAGAGCCAGAGCTCGCTGTCATCTTGAGATGACTTTCTTAGCCTCCAAGGGGCTGCAGTGACTTCTAGACACAGGAAAAGAGACAAGCGATTTGCAGGTGGAACAGGAGAATGAATCTTTCGGCTTTCAGAAGACTTTTCTTGTCTCCATACCTGCTTGTTTGGGGGCCCCTGTGCCACACCCTCCGTGGGGCCCTTTTCTGACCATGCTTCCTTCTTCTGGAGTGGGGAAGAGCTTCTGCTGGGCCTCACAGTGAACACTGAATCCCATTCTGGGCTGGGCACGGGCACAGGGTCTGTTCTCCTCCAGATACACACAGATATACCTCATGAAGCGGGGGGGCAGAAACAAAGACGAGAAGAAAGAAAGAAGAAGAGGAGGGTGGAAAGGTGGAAAGGGAGGGGAGAGGAAAAAAGAGGTGGGGGAGCTAAATCATTCCAAAACGAAAGTTCTGTGAGGCTCTGTGAGAGCCAGCCTTTTGTTGAATCAATGCGACCACATAAACTAAGATTATCTTTCTTCTGGTTAATCATCCCCCAGAACGAAGGTGAAGTACCCACCTTGGGGGCAGAAAGCACCTGGGGGAAGAAACCTTGGTAAACAGAGAAGAAACCAGGCTTTGGGCTGGGTGCGATGGTCCCGCTTTGCTATGCTAATGAGTGCCGGCCAGAGGTGTGGCCCCCGGTCCACTCAGGGACTCAGGGCAGAACCCCAGGTAGAGGTGGCCTCCTTCAGGGAGCCAGGCCAGGGGACGAGGTTCCAGAGGGGAGGCCAGACACCAGCCTAAATCTAAGCCTGGGAACTGCCAGCGAGGGAGAGCCAGAGGGAACATCTAGCAGCTGAATGTGCCTCAGGCAAGTTCAAGGACCACTGGTGGAAGGCTGGGCCAGGTGCAGATCCCCGGGCACCCTTAGACTGAGCCTGCACGTCCTCGTCCTCTGGGCTGCCCCGACGCAGGCAGCCCCCCGGCAGGCCGTCGGTTACCTCCGGACACTAAGTCTGTGGTTCCAGGCCAAGCCATGTCGTTTACCTTGTGGTTTCTTTGTCTCCTTGGTTTCTTAGAGGCACTTATGTTGAGAACACATTAACCCTTTTTCATCTGAATTAAGGCACGAAGGGTACGCCTCCAAATTCGCCAGGAAAAAGAAAAAGGAAAAAAATGCATTTATGATCTAGGCATGATGAACGTATAATCCAATTTCTTTATTCTCTGTCCAGGTTTTGGGGGTGGGGGTGCTGGTCCTACAGGCTTGGGAGCCAGCTAGCTGTTCGGTTCCAACGTCTGTGTTCCTTAATAGCTGTGTGTCCTTTGACGTGTGAAATCTCTGAGCTTCAGTTTCCTCCTCTATAAAATGATAATATCGATCACACCCAATTCACAGGATTGTACAATAATAAGGATCCAGTATGTGAGGAAGATTGTAGCAGACACTGCTCCATATCTACCTAAACACCTATCTTTTCTTTCTTCTCTAGTAATGGATTTGTTCCCCGGGCACATGGCAGCCTGAAATAAAGACTACATCTCCGAGTATCGAGGGAGCTAATTGCTCCATTGGAGTTCCGGCCAATGAGTTACACATGGAAATGTGGTGGTCGATTTCTAGGGAAGGTCCTTAAATTGGAAAAGAAATGGCTTCTTGTGTTCTTCTTTTTCTTTCGGATTGGAATGTGGAAGTGAGGCTAGAGCTCAAGCAGCCCTCTTGGCACCAGGAGGCAGTGCACTAAAGATGGTGGAAGAGCAAGAAGAAAGACCCGACTCCTGTGAAGTTTGAGGGAACCGCTATATGATTCTTAAACTGCCTACCTCTGGATTACAAGAGAGAGGAATGAACTGACTTTTGAACAAATTCCATTTTGAGGGGGTTTTCGGTTACTCATTATTGAATTTAAATCTAAGTCTGTACAACACACAGTGTGTTTAGCACAGTGTAGGTAACACCTTCTTTTTCTGCTTTTAAGGAAATACATATTGAAGATTTCAGAAGTGCAGACATAAAGCAGAAGGACCAAGAGGACCAGAGAGGGAATATTGGCCCACCCCTTCCTGGCCTTGGTGCCACTCTGGCGCTGAGTGGGACAAGAAATACAGGCTTCTCCAGGCAGAGAACATGGGCCCCCAGGGCAAGAGAGATCACCTAGCCTCCTGACCTCAATTTATTCTCTCTGCTAAACCTCTCCTGCCAGCGGCAATAGGATCTGAAGAAGAGGGAAAAGGGACAAAAGAGCCCCCAAGAAATACGCAGATTTTGAAAGTCAGTAGACCTGGATTTTTCTCCTGGCTTCTCCTCTGTTAGCTGGGTGACTCTGGGCTAGTTATGGGCTCTCTGAGCCCCAATGTTCTCATGTTAAAATGGAATGTGGGATAACCTAGTCTCACCAAGTGGTTGTAAGACGCAAACAAGCGTCAGTCAAGGTCTGAATGCAGCACCTGACACATTGTAAATATTTGGTAAATGCTTGGAAATGGCACCTGCACTTCGTCTTTTCCCCTTTCCAACCCTAGCTGCCCCACCCCCCGGCTCCCCACTTCCTCCAGATGCATTTTCTGAACGTCCCCAACAGGGACTGTCTTTCCCCAGTGCTGTGCCTTTGCTCACTGGGTCTCTAGGAAGAGACCCACCACTTCATCTGCCTCTCCTTACCTTTTGCAACTTTTCAGGGCAGCTCTAGGCCCTTGGTAGACTTCCAGCCTGGGGTGACCGCTCTGCCTCTCCTCGGAACTTGATGTCCAACCGCTTATTAACATTTACTGCCTCCTATTGGCATTTAGGCTCGAGGCGCTTGTCTCATCTTGCTAGCCTGACCGCAGGCTCTCCAAGGGTGTGGTTCCTGCCTTTTCACCTTCATATCCCCTCAGCCCTTAGGTCAATGCTACACGTCCAGACCTCCATGAATACTTGCTGAACAAGGAAAACCAAATCCAATTATCCAGAACCCTCTAACTAATCTGGCTTTCAGAACAGTGTTTGAACTGCACATAGCAAAGCAATGTGCCTATTGCTTTGCTATGTTCCTCGGAGTTCAAAGCACTTTGATGGCAGTGCCTTCCTGTAATTTTATCTGGGATTCAGTTAACTCTGGACAGCGTCAAACTTGGGTCCAACCCCACAGATGGCTTTGCAGATCTTGGTCAGTCATTGGGCAGAAGGAAGAGGTGAGAGAGGACTCCATTTAGGAGAAATCCATGACTCCAGCCAAAATAAACAATCAAAAATGCTTTTTAAAAATATTTTATTTATTTATTTGACACAGAGAGAGAGAGAAATCACAAGTAGGCAGAGAGGCAGGCGGGGAGGGGGAGAGCAGGCTCCCCGTTGAGCAGAGAGCCTGTTGCAGGGCTCGATCCCAGGACCCTGAAATCATGACCTGAGCCAAAGGCAGAGGCTTAACCCACTGAGCCACCCAGGTGCCCCAGTTAAAAATGTCTCTGGGCAGCGAGTCAATACCACTATTCGGAATTTGGGAGCTCATTTCATTTGTCTTTTGAAAGAGGAATACTGTAATGTAATCCAACACTATTATTTTGAATATGAGAATGCATTTATCTCTCTCTCTCGTGAAGAATGAAGAAGCTGTCTTTGTTCCTTATTTTTAAGTAAGCTCTATGCCCAACGTGGGGCTCGAACTCATGACCATGAGATCAAGTGTCACCTGCTCTACCAACTCAGCCAGCCAACACCCTGCATCTGTCTTTTTATTTTTCTTTTTTTTTTAAGATTTTATTTATTTATTTGTCAGAGAGAGAGAGAGCACAGGCAGAGTGGCAGGCAGAGGCAGAGGGAGAAGCAGGCTCCCTGCCGAGCAAGGAGCCCGATGTGGGACTCAATCCCAGGACGCTGGGATCATGACCTGAGCCGAAGGCAGCTGCTTAACCAACTGAGCCACCCAGGCGTCCCTGCATCTGTCTTTTTAAACAGGTATGTTCGACTTGTCTTATGTGCGTGTGCTTAATTTGTAAGCTGCCCCCACGCCCGCCCCCGTACCTCAAGGAAATGAACACAAGAGCAGTCGCACTGATTTCATAGCTTCTAGAGTAGGTGTTCTCCCCAGGAGAGGATGTAGTGCCTTCCTCCAAGCGAGTTAGACAAGCCCACAGGACTGAGATCATTCTCGCTGCATTGCACATCAGAAATACCAGAAAAGAAAATTCTAGAGCCACCGCTGCTGGTTTTTGGTAGGTAATTTGAGACTCACTTGGGGATGCTTATTAAAAATATAAATTCTCGGGACGCCTGTGTGGCTCAGTTGGTTAAGCCACTGCCTTCAGCTCAGGTCATGATTCCAGCGTCCTGGGATCGAGTCCCGCATCGGGCTCCTTGCTTGGCAGGGAGCCTGCTTCTCCCTCTGCCTCTGCCTGCCTCTCTGTCTGCCTGCGCTTGCTCTCTCTCTGACAAATAAATAAATAAAATCTTTTTAAAATATATATATATATATATAAATTCTCTGGTTTCTAACCCCACTCCCCACTCCTAGCAATTCAGCGGGTGTGTGGTGGGACCCAGGAATCTGCATTTTTACCAAATCCTCAAGTGATTTTGACGTGAAAGAGGGGTACACTTGAGAAACATGGCTTTAAAGGAAAGATGTGTCCACCATTACCTTCCCTCTTGCAATCTTTCTACTTTAGATGTGGCAGTAATAAAGCAGTAAGGGTTCATAATCTGTTAAGATAGAGAAAGAGCAATGATGTGAGTAGAATTCAGGAGTGGTGCCCCTCCGATCCCAGAGATGTGGGTGGCCGGCTCTTCTAAGAGAACTCGCACTAAAGGGTAAGTCCCAGTGCTTTTTAGCGGGGTAGGGGAAGGTCCTGGAACTGCTCCCAAACTGTGGAAGAGAGAAGGACAGTGGTCACCAGCTGTGCTGGGAGAGTGAGTCATCCGCCGATGTGGCAGGAACCACAGCTGGTGGGATGACTCCGTCGGCCGGCCGTGGGGGGCAACGGGGGAGGTGATGTCTGGTTGGAGAGCACCGGTGCCTTCCAGAGGGGAACCAGACCTCCTGCACAGATGTCAGTCTGAGCTCTCAGTCACCTTGGCAGCGAGGAAGGAGGGAGAGGGAGGGGCGCGTGAACGGTCTCAGCAAGACCACAGAGGCACTATTTAGTCACTGGGATTAAAAGCCCTGTGTTCGCAGTCCCTGGACTCGCCTCTGCCTCCCGCTTTTCCTCGCCCCAAAGTCCAATGACTACATCTGGTCTACTTCACGTTTCTGTCCTCTAGCCTGCCCCTTTTCTGCTACCTCTGTTGTCCCACCGTCACACGCCCTTTCTACGTATTCCCACCACCATGACCCGAGCTCTAGCTCCTCATCCTGTCTCCCTCAGACCCCTCGTCCTGCCTCCTGTCCCCTATCTCGGATCCGTCCCACAGACAGCCACAACTGTGTTCTCTCCCGAAACAGAATTCCAACCATATCATCCCCCTAAAATCCACAGTTGGGTGGCACCTGGGTGGCTTAGTTGGTTAAGCGTCTGCCTTCGGCTCAAGTCAGGATCCCGGGGTTCTGAGAAGGAGCCCCGTGGTTGGGATCCCAGATCCGGCTCTGTGTTGGGCTCCCCGTGCGGCAGGGGAGTCTGCTTCTCTCTCTGCCTCTCCCCTCACTTGTTCTCTCGCTCACTCGCTCGCTTACTTTCTCTCTCTCAAATAAATAAAATCTTAAAACACAAAAATTCCACAGCTTACCACACAGCTCCATGGTTCTTAGACTCCACTGCAAATCAGAACCACCTGGAAGGCTTGTGGGAGCCCCAGGAGGGGCCTCTTCCAGAAAGCTCTTCACCCGCCACATTCTGCTCCTTTCCCTGCTGAAATCCCTGACCTGCAGTCCCCACAGAAGCTCCTCCATCCCCTCCCTGCTCTTCACCCAACCTCCACCACCAGCAAGGGCACTGAGTGCTCACTGGGGAGCAGTTCATCGAATCCTCACAGAAAAATGACAGCAACAAACCCATGATGTGGGTACCTTTATTCTTCCCATATTAAAGATTTTGAAACTGAGGCTCAGATTGGTTCAGAAACTTGCCCTAGTCCCACAGCCAGCAAATGGCAGAGCCAGGATTCCAGGCCTCGTCGGAATCCTCTTCCAGGCACTTCCAGGTGGGAACACACACACAGGGGAACACGAGGCCTCACACGGGACTGCGAATGACAGTCAAGGAAGTCAAGGAAGGATCTTCACCCTTGTTTCCTATGCCTAGCGCAGTGGGTTCTCAATAAGGGTGATTAAACACATGAATTACTTAGGGTGTTTGCAAATGTAAGTTTTCTGATTGGCTATGAGAAGGGAGAAACATTCCAGAAGATAACTTAAATTCCTTATAATACACCAACTCAACATGTAGGTATCACTTTATATTGGAGGATACATAGGTGTCAACTATGATGAGAGGCATACATGAGGCGTGGGTATTACTTTATATTAGGGGAAACCAGGACATGGATAGAGATCCAAAGCCCACTTGTATCATCTACTCACAGTGGGTCGCCATTTTGTCCATTTTCATTTTGGTCACCCTGATTACGTCTTTTTTAACTTATTCACAGTGAACTTATTCTCAGCACAACATGAAGGCAGAGATGCCTACACGGGAGTTTTACAGGAAATTTTGGTTAATATCTTTTCTACTGCTCCTGGAAAATATCCTAGGAAGTCAACATTTGAAACCCTCCCCCCAAAAAAAGGAAAGAAAAAGAAAAGAAAAAAATATAGGAGCAAGTGCATTAGAGTACACATTTCATGTGTATTTGGAACCAAGACCAAAACAATGTTTTCTGTACATAACCCCCATTCACCACATAAGATCAATTATCTTCTACATACCAGTCCCAAGTGTAGGCCAACATCAACTTTTGCAGCTTCACTTTTGCTGGAAAGGAAATTGTTGCTAGCCAGCCCTCAGGGTATCTCCCCCCCTTGCAACTTCTCTTTCCCAGGTTAAGAAATTACCATTTGGGTCCAGAAAGGAAAAAAAGAGAGAACTCTACACCCCAGATTCCAAGTGGTCTGTCAGCACTCCAAGCTATTCCAGAACTAGCGAACTCCTCAGAAGCTTCTCCCCAGCCTCACTCTGGGCATTCATGCAGTGCCAGACATATTTGTTTCTTTTCCATCTCACTTCAAGGCCCTTGTCAAAATGCAGCCTAAGTTAACAGGCTCTGTCGAAGTGAGTGCCTGGGAAAGGCACCTGAGAACCCAGCCAGCCACCTGCACTGTTCTGGAAAGCAGAAATACAGTATTTTTAAAAAACAAAACAAAACAACAACAACAAAAAAAAAACAAAAACCCCACACAGCTCTCCCTTCCTGCAGTGTACATTCTAATTCTCTTGCTACCAACTGTACAAATTCCTGTCCTTTCAGAACCCAGGACAACCCATTCTGTGGGCCTCCATGTCTTCTCCCGTGAGACCCAAAGATTCCAGGGCCTTCTCTGACTTGCAGAGGGCTGGGGCGGGGGCTTCCTCAGTGGTAATGTGGAGACTGAGCTGTTGGACCCAGTAGGCCTAGAGGTGACTTCTTTCTACAACCCCCTCCCCCAGGCTGATTTTTCCCACCTTACACATCAGGAAGCACAAATCTTTGTGGAGAAAGCTAGAGTTCTAAGCATTCAGTCAGGGATAGAGAAAAAAAGAAAAAGAAAAAAAAGAGCAACTTTTCCAACTTGGCCTGTTAAGGACACATGATCTCAGACATTTCCTGCCTGGGCCTGAGTGGTTTCCCTCCTCTTACACACATGCTCCCCCTAATGCCTGCCACTGACAACGCACCCCCAGGGTACGGCAGGGGGGGGGGGGCAGGAACCCCCCAGCCTGGCCTTGGAAATAGCCGTGTTGTTAAGATTGCAGAGGGGGGGCTGCCCAAACAACGAAATAGCTGAGCCTTGAGAACCGTTCCATTGCTCCCGGGCAAGGCCCCAGCTAAGTCTTTTCTTTACATTTCAGAAATAAAAACTCTGTAGTTAAAATTGAACAAATAAACCTGAATAGAATTAGGCCAATGAATGAAATTTTGGCCTCCCACCCCCACCCCTAAGAGTGAAAGGAAAGGAACTTTGGATTTGGATTCGGAAGCAGGGAGTCAGATAGATTCAGATGTTGCTCCTTTCTTTGAAGAGTGACCTTGAACAGGAACCTTTTTTTAAGGCTCAGTTTCTTCATCTCCAGTTGGGGCATAATGATCTTGCTTATCCCCTGGCGCTGCTGTGGAAAGTAAAGGAAAGAAAGTGAAGGTATGAGAAATGGTGTTTTATAACATAGAAATGCGAGTTATTATTTCTTTCCCTTCATCTAACGTGAGCGCACACACACATGCACACGCACACGCCCCTTTTCCATACAACTAAGTGGAAATGGCAGTACAGGCAACATACCCCCCAAAAGGAAGTAGGGCAAGGAAGGCTCAGTCACAAACAGGAAGTAACAGAAACGCCACCAGAACAATTGGCTCAGGCGAAATAAAACACAACAGTCCTAGGTTAAGTTTTAAAGACCAAGTTTGATATCGTTAACGACTTGGGGTGTCGCCAGCCCCGGCTCAACCCCTTCAAATGGGGGGTTTTCAGAGATCATTAGATAATGCTTTTGACCTCGATTTGACCTCACAAGTGGGAATTGGCACCGGGCATTTTAGGATTCCTGCAGTTGGTAGGTTCCTGCCTTTTTAAATGTAGGTCTCTCCTCCTTTTCCCCTGCGGCGATAGGAGGGGCGCCGCCGCTTGGGGCCGGGAGGAGCCGGGGCTCCGCCTGGGGAGCCGCCCTGCCGCTCCGCTCAGATTACCGCCTCCCTTCCTGGCTTCCAGAACTTGCCACATTGGAGGTTGGCTTCTTGAGGGAATGTAAGAAAAGCATTCCGGTGACGACCTCACAAAGAGGTTTTACAGTTCTGGGGATTATGTCAAACTTTCCTTCCAAAGTTGTGTTAAGAGAAGACAAAATCCTGGATATCTTTAGAGGGGGAAGAAAAATCTAAAGGGAAACACACCAACGTGTCAGGACACATTGGGCTCTTTATTTTTTTGTTTTTCCTGTCTCATTCTGGAAACTTCTTCCAGGAAGCTTACCACCTTTCTTGCCTCTTCCTTAGTTTTGTGTGTTTTTAGGGGAGGGAAGGGAGAGGATTAGGAGCCTAAACAGTTGAAGTCCCAGCCCCCACCCCCAAAGGAAGCATTCCTACGACTTGTAAGTTGTTTCTAGGACCAGAGCTCCTCTCCTGGCCCAGATGGAGAGCTGACTTTATGCTTCCCTTCGCCTCTACCCCTTTCTAATAAACAACCCCTCCAACTCTTAACAGATTGCTCGGTGCAAATGAGAGTTGGAAAAAAAAAACAAAACACCAAACCCATGTCCATCCTTTGAGTGACTCCAGTCTCCGGGCAATGCCATAGAGACAACACACAAATATTCTAGATTGGACCAGGTCTCATTTTAGGCTTTGTATGTTTTGCAGTGGCCTTCAGCCACACACTTTTGACTGGAAACTGTACTGTCAAGATGATGGGGATGGTGCTTTCAAAGTATTTTTCACGTGGGAGCCACGTAACAAACCTGAGAGCACAGCCAAGGGGTGGAGTTGTGTCGGAGTTACAGATGAAGAGGTGAGGAACAGAAAGGTTAAGTGATGAGTCCAAGGCCTCTCAACTGGTTTCCTGTGAAGCCCCAGCTATGAGGTCAAAGTCTTCCAAAATCCTACTCTGGCCCTTAATGCCCATTTGGACATTATCACGAACACGTTCTACAGGTTCTCGTTTATGCCAAACAAACAGACTGTCACCATTTTTAAATATAGGGTATTGTAAGCATTGTTTTTTAACAAATTACGTAGGGTGTGTTTCATAAACGAAAATGGGAGTCTGAGGCCCTTTGCAATAGATGGTGCATTTTTTTAAATTAAAAATTGATTTTTAATGGGCAATTCATGTGCATGACTCAAAAGTCAGAATTCTTCTTCAGTCATTATAGTGTACACCTGAAACTAATATAACACTGTATGTTAATTATATTTCAATTAAAAAATACTTTCTTTTTAAAAGAACAAAAATCAGAACTCTAAAGCTCAGTATACCTGAGAATTCTCATCACCACCTCCTGCCCCTTTGTCCCAGTTCTCCAGTTCCTTCTTTCCTTTCTTGGTAATCATCCTTATTTTGTCTTCTTACCTATATTTCCTTATGAAAATAGAAATAAATGCAAATGTGTGTTCACATTATATATTTGTAGGTTTATCGTGCATTTTGAATTGGTTTTCTGGAAGTGGTGATGGACCTTGCGGAACCATCCGCCTCTTGCCTGGAAACCTCAGAGATCACAGGGGTTGTTCTGCAAATGGGGAGAGTGTGACCGAGGATCCAAAAGAGTTAAAGCCATAGAGGCTTCAGTGGGATAGGCTTGCTCATCAACCTGGGTCCCTCACGATATCAGAACCAGCCATCGAGGCTGCGAGTCAAGCCTGGGATGCTATGCCAGTCACAGATGGGAGCAACTAGCGGATCCATCTAGATTTCTGGTAAAACCAAACGATAGGGCAGGGCAAATGTTTAAGCAGTAATTGTTACTGTTGCTCAGAGGGCGGTTAGCGACCATTCCGGGGAAGTGTCACAGTGTTACAGACAGACAGATCCCCTTCAATGCAACCCTCAAGTAGGCTTCTTCCCCCAAAGGAGCTTTCACATCTTTTCCATGGTCACCATGCCCTGAAAGAACGGAGAAAATAAAAGGGGATCAAGCACAGGTCACTCGAAGAAGAGGAAGACCAGAGGCTCTCTGTGAGTAGAAACTCCAGGTGAGGGAAGGCCCAGTGTAGGTCAGACCACCTGGGCCACAGCTGCTCTAGACTGAGGGAGGGACTCAGGCCAGACCAACAGATACAGATTCTCTTCCCAGGCCCTTAACTCATGGGTTTACATTGGTTCCTCATGAGGAGGGACTGGAGACCAAGTGGGGACCCCAGAATTCTCCACACTATTGATCAGGCAGGCCCTAAGGAGACAGCCGAGGGGTGCATCACATATATTACCTACTGTCCCTTGTATTGGTTTGCTAGGGCTGCCATGACAAAGTACCACAGCCTAGGGAGCTGAAACAACGGAAATGTATTATTGTCTTACAGTCTTAGAGGCCAGAAGTCTGGCACCAAGGTGTCTGCAGCATTGGTTCCTTCCGTAGGCTATGAGGGAAGAATCTGTTCTAGGCCCCTCTCCTCTTGGCTGGTGGGTGGCCATCTTCTCCCTGTGTCTCTTCATGTTGTCTTTCCTCTATGTCTGTCTGTGTCCAGATTTCATTTTCTATGTGGACACCATACTAACAACCTCCTTGAAACTTCATTACCTTTATAATCTGCAAATGAGGTCACATTATGAGCAACTGGGGATTAGGACCCCAACTTGTCCTTTTTTTTTTTTTAATGTTTAAAGAATTTATTTAAAGAACTTGCCCCTTATAGTCAGTGTTAATAGTAACATACAGTTTCTTTTACCTTTTTAAATGAAAATTTTGAAAGCCAAGATTTTATTTATTTATTTATTTATTTATTTATTTATTTATTTTGTATAGTACCACTTACTGCTTGTGAAGAAAACTTTCTGATAGGGCGCCTGGGTGGCTCAGTGGGTTAAAGCCTCTGTCTTCAGCTCAGGTCATGATCCCAGGGTCCTGGGATCGAGCCCCGCATCCGGGCTCTCTGCTCAGCGGGGAGCCTTCTTCCCCTTGCCTCTGCCTACTTGTGATCTCTGTCTGACTTGTGATCTGTCTGTGAAATAAATAAATAAAAATCTTTTAAAAAAAAAGAAAGAAAACTTTCTGACATTGAATAGGAGTACTTGAAAAGGTCTAGTCTACGTTTTTTTATTCTCATGATATTTACCCGGGACCATAAAATTTTAGAGATTTTTCTCTTTTTTTTTCCCCAATTGTTTTGAGTGTAGTAAAATACATATACTGTAAAAGCTACCATCTTTTTTTTTTCAAAGGATTTTATTTCTTTGACAGAGAGAGAAATAGCAAGAGAGGGAACACAAGCAGGGGGAATGGGAGAGGGAGAAGCAGGCTGCTGGCTGAGCACAGAGCCTGATGTGGGGCTCGATTCAGGTGCCCCTGAAAGCAGGGTCTTAAAGAAACATTTGTCCACCTGTGTTCATCGCCACCTTATTTACAGTGTTTAAAACATGGAAGCAACCCAAGGGTACATTGGCAATGAGAAGGATAAGCAAAATGTAGTGTACACACACACACACAGTAGAATATTATTCAGGCTTAAAAATATTTTTCAACATATTCAGCAACATGCTACAATATGGATGACATTTTAGGACATTACACTAAGTGAAATAAGCCAGTCACAAAAAAGATAAATACTGGATGATTCCACTTATGTGAGATCCTTAGAGTATTAGCAGAATGGTTGCTAGGGCTGGGGGAAGAGTGGAATGGGGGTTTAGTGGGTGTAGAGTCTCAGTTTTACAGAATGCAAAGAGCTCTGGAAAGGCAGAGCAGTGATGGTTGTGCAATAAGATGGAGGTATTTAATACCACTGAACTGATACTTAAAAATGGTTATGATGGAAACTTCTACTGGTGCCTGGGTGGCTCAGTCGGTTAAGCGTCTGCCTTCAGCTCAGGTCATGATCCCAGGGTCCTGGGATTGAGCCCCGCATTGGGCTCCCTGCTCAGGGGAGAGCCTGCTTCTTCCTCTCCCTCTGCCTGCTGTTCTGCCTACTTGTGCTCTCCTCCATCTGTCTAATAAATAAATAAAATCTTTAAAAAAAAAAAAAGACCCTGCTTTCAGTTCTTTTGGATCTATCCCCAGTAGTGAGATTGCTGGGTCATTTTAAAAATAATTTAAGTGATAGTTTAATAACAATTAAAATTATTAAAGAACTAAAATAAATAAAATAATTTAAATAATTTAAATTTTATTAAAAATAATGCTATTTTTAATTTTTTGAAGACTCGCCATACTATTTGCACAGAGCTATACCAGTTTGCACCCCCACCAACAGAGCATAAGAGCTCTACTTTTCTCCACATACACACCAACACTAGTTATTTTCTGGTTTTTGACAGCAGCCATCTTGACAGTTGGGAGGGGGTATCTCCTTGAGTTTTGATTTGAATTTCCTTATGGATTAGTGATGAGCATCTTTTCATCTGTCCAGTTGTATGTTTTCTTTGAAGAGGTGTCTGTTCAAGTCTTTTGCCCATTTTTGAATCGGGTTGTTTTTGTTGTTGACGCTGAGTTGTAGGAGTTGGCTATGTATCCAGGATACAAATCCCTTGTCAGATTCTAACTTCTCTTTTTTGCAGGGACAGGACTCAGTGCAGAGCATTTCTTTTCAGATGGACCAGTGTTCTCTCCATTTCCAGAAGCGCTGGGGCCTCACATTCCCATTCCACTGTCGAGAGCAAAGCCACACACAGGAAGTGCTGTATTGCTTAGACATATTATGGAAAAGTGGGAAGCAGTTTGAAACCCTCTGCTTTATAGTTTGTTGCATATATATCTAGTGTATACCAAGTCTAACATGGCTCTCATGGAGAGTGGGCCCTGTCATTTTCAACAAATCCTATCTTTGTCATTTTAAAGTCCAAAGCAGGAAAAACCATTTTCTTCAACTACTTTGCCTCGCCACCCTCTCACCCTCTCTCCACTCATACACACACCTAACCACTGATATTGAGATTCTGACACCCAAATTATACAAAACCCCATGCTCTTTTGACTAAGAAGTAAGCTTTTTATTTACCTGCCCTTTGGAAGATACACTAATGTAAAAGGCGTATCACTATCTCTGGGCTTTTGGTGTTGCGGTTTTCAATCATTTCAACGTTGTGTCCGTTAAAGCTGGCCTGACATATTCGCTGAGACACTGTGACAAACACTTTGGACCCAGGACTTGGCATGACTGGGTGTGGCTTGGCCCACTCCCTGTCAGGCAGGTGAAAACAGCCAAGCTCAGTTCAAACATGCTCGAGGGATTGAGCACCTGGAAATCCCCACGAAGCTAATTCTATTCCAGGTCTTTCTCAAGATCTACCCCAGAGGAGGGAGCACAAGGGCTATTTGTCTTTACAAGTTTCCCAGCCTGCAGCTCTAGAGTTGGGGAAGTTGGATGGGGATACAGAGGAGGAAGGAAAGGGGTGGGTAGGAATGGATATTTATTAGTGTGGGGTCTTGGGTCAGGAAGTAGATCTGATGCTTTAGAGGAGCCCAGTGACCAAATGTCCAGCTCTGTAGCTCTGAGAGATGATATTTAGAACTGGGTGACTCCCCCCAGCCCAGCCCGGGGGTGCTGATATCAACCCCCTCCACCGAGTTCAGACCAAGCGCCTATTTTCCAGGGGGCTATTGCATTCATGATTCTGCTCTCTTGTTGCTTCGTCTCGTCATTCTGATTTCCCACATTTCTTGAGTTCCATCCTTATTTTGCATGTTTATTGGGCTCCATCCAATGCTGAGTAATGATTCAGAGCCAAAAACTTTGAGGTGTTTAGCTGCCACTCCAAAAAGGAGAGTAACTAAGAGCTCCAGGCACCAAATGATGGGCCCCTACCTGACCCACAGACTCCCGGCTCAAGGCGCCTCTAATGAGGGCTTGGGCGTAGCCAGGGTGGGGCCATCAGTTTTCTTTGCCAAGACTAATGAGAAGCTAGGATATTCCTAGCTGAACCTCCATCATTGGTCTCTCACTGGGCAAGTTCTCTTACTGCGCACACAAAATAGGACCCTCCAATACTTTCCTTTTTTCTCTCCTGTCCCATCACCTCCCAGGTTCCCCCTTTGGAAGTATTTTAGCCCCAGATTGCCTGGGAGTGAAGAAAAGAGCTGAAATCAGGAGGGCATGTCACAGGGTGTCCTCTCTCATGTGACCCAGGTCTGTGGCACAGCCACTGGACACAGGGCTGGCCTAAACGCCTGAGGGAGGACCCAGGACTAAGGTGGGAATTCAGCAGGTGTGAAAGCAGGCCTGAGGTGAGGTGTCAGGCACATGAGTGAGCTCTCAAAGTGTCTTGTGCAGATTGATGACAAAGATGAAGATAGCAACAACACAGGCTAAGCATTGTCTACACACCTTGTGTCATTCAATTTAGTCCTGACGACAATCCTATGACATAGGTACCATTACTGTTCCCATTTGATCAGCGAGGAAATAGTGCCACAGAGAGGTCCAAGATCACACAGGCAATACAAAGCAGAGCCAGCCAGGACTCCGACCCCACAAGTCCAGCTCTGAAGTTAGCACTTTGATTACCACACTGTATTAACAAACAAATGAGTACTATTGTCCTCATATTACAAATGAGGAGACTGGGGTGCCGTGTAGACAAGCGGCTTGCCCACACTGCCAGGGAGACACAGAGCCCAGAGGAGACAGGAACCTCCCTTTCAGACTCCTTACCTCTCCCTCCCCCACCAGGGGTCTGGAGTTTGAGAAGGAGCCTGGGAGTGATGATGTGTCTGCTTCCTCATTCACCTTCCTGCTCCACCCCCCCCCCCAAGCTTCGAGCTCTCTTTTCAGGCAACAGGAAGCTACTAGAAAAAGAGCCAGATAGTGAGTGAGCAGGTGAGGAAATGAGAAACCTTCACCTGCCAATCTAGGAATCCATCCAACATGCCTTATGGAACTGTGGAACTGACACCTGGTCACCCAGGTCAAGGGTCTGGAAGCCCCAGGGCAAAAGGAGGTGCACACACAAGGAAGTTAGAATTTCCCAAGGGGTGAACGTGGGCTAAGGTATGATAGGAACAGGCTGGAATTAGATATTCTTTCAAAAGGAAAGAACCATAGTGACAAATTAGTGCCCACCCTTTATTTTCTTCATAATGAGAACTAACATGAAAAGGGCACTTATTATGGGCCAGGCATAAAGCAGCATGAGTGCTTTCCTTGTGCCCTCAACGATCCTATGACATAGGTGCTATTTTTGTCTTCAAGGAGAAACTGAGTCCAAGGTTAACTGGCCCAGTAAGAGCAGATCCAGGCAATGGTCCCTCCCCACAACCCACATTCTCTCATACCCTTTAACTTTGCATGGTGAACCATTCCAAACACACACAAGATCAGAGAGAATATTATCTCTCCCCATGAATCCACTGACCTTTTGCAGTAATTACCAACACAATATAGATCTTGCTTCGTCATCCTTCCCCCATCCACTCTTCCTCTAGTAGATTATTTTGAAGTAAATCCCATACGTATTGTTTCTGTATCACACCATTCTAAAGTATGCACACCTGTGCATACTTTAATACTTACCTTGAGGAGAAAAGGTCTTTCTTAACACAATTATATTGACAGTGTTATGTTTAACGAAAATAACAATATTTTCTTAATATCAAATATCCAAACACTGTTCACATGTATCTCTGATTGTCTCATAAATGTATTCTTACAGCTGGTTTATTTGCATTGGAACCAAAAATAGTCCACACGTTGCATTTGGTTAATAAATCTCTTAAATCACTAATACTTAAGGTCCCTTCTCACCCTGTCATTCTTTGGTTGAAGAAATAAAGTCATTTGCCCTATAAAACTGTTCACATGTTGGCTTTCACTGGAGTGTCACTTAGCATGTTCCTCTATCCCCTGTATTTCCTGTAAGCCGGTAGTTAGATCTAGTTGTTTGGCTCAATTCATGCTTAATTGTTTGGCAAAGGTACTTTGTAGGCACTTCAGAGTCGAGGACCTTTGCTTAAATCTACTTTCTTCCAGAAGACAGAGTCCAGCCCAGCTCACAAAGCTAAGGACAGAACTAGGGCAAGAACTCGATCTCCTGACTCTCGGCCTCTGCCCTATAACTCTACTCGAGGGCTTGAATCTGGACTTTTCTCCTTGGAATGGAAGGATGGCTTGGCTGTCACGTCATCTTCCTCCTCTTCTACCTCTGCCTGTGACAGAAGCCCAGAGGAGCAGTGGGGAAGCTCAAACCCTCCTTTGGCAGAAGGCAGGATTTTAATTTTAAACAGATGGCGGGAGGGAGGGGTCTCCCCAAGGCTGGGTGGGCTCTGCACCTTCTGCTTCTGCCAGAGGACTAGAAGAGCTTAAGCCAGGACTCTGGCACGGAACATTCTTCTTATTCCCTCTTCCTCCTTCCAAATATCGAGAACCAATTTCTCGGAGTGAGTGCTGACAGGAACGTTTCACCCAGTTGACTTGTATGAATTGAGGGAAAGAGGTGTGTGCGCTGGAACAGCCGTGGATGCCTGTGAGAGGCATGGGATTCCAGTCGGGGGGCTAGGAAAGGAATAGCTCATGAAGGTGGCCCCTGTTCGTGCATTTCAGGAGTGTGCAAGGTCCCCCTCCCCATTCCAGCTCCACTGGTGTGCAGATGCCAGAACTAAGACTGTGACACAGAAAAACAAAACTATTCCCATCACAAAGGAAGACACCCACCCCATACCACAAACTGGAGCAGAGCAGGCAGGGAGGGGGAGAGAAGGGACTCAAAGGCACAGTAGCAGGTGAGTTCACCTTTATGGGACACTTGGAACATGCCAGGCACTTCGTATGTAGCATCTTAGTTAATCCTCCCACCCACCCCTGCAAGGCAGAAGGTCTGAGGTTTTATTGCCCAAATCTGAGATGAGGAGGAATGTGAGATGACACAGATATTATTAGTGAAGGCAGAATTCCATTCCACATTTTTCTGGGGCTTAACCATTAGGCTACGAGGTGGGCTACATTAAGATAGCCATTTGGGAAGAGGTAGCAGTTTAGAAAGGAGCGGGAGTAGGGTTTAGAAGTGGCTCAGTTAAGGCACCCCAGGGTCTCCAGCCTTTGGGGACCAGCCATCTTCTGTTTTAACACAGGCATCCAAACTCCGTTAAGCGAATTTCACAGAGGGAGGGATGGAAAGGTTGCACAGGGAGCAGCGGACTGGAGAAGCAATGGTTAAGTGCTCTCCTGCTCCCTCTCTTGTCAAGACTAAGGCTCCAGACTGGGAAGCATTATCAGGGTCACATCTGGCCCACACAAAGCCTTCCTGTGAATTCGAAAGTGACACCTCCTGTGAGTGGAGACACTGCATAAGCTCACCCCTCTGGGAACCCCCCCTTTGGGTGACATCAGGTGACATCTGCAGAGGGGCTCCCCTGGTTCGGGCCAGCGGTGGGTCCCACTGCCGCCTGGGCATGCGGACCTGGCTGCCAGAGCTGGAGAGCCTGCAGCAGTAGGGCCATGCAAGGGTTAAACTCGGTTCCCCGCCCAGCACGCTTTACACTTGTCAAGCTCAAGTCACACTTGCTGAGCTGTTAACCACCTTTTCCGTGGTTGTGTCACGTGACTGTGGGCTCAAGTCAGCTCAGAAGAGGGCAGAACCCAATTACTAGATCGCTCAAAGTGCTGGGTGGGGTTTCTTTTCTTTTCTTCTTCTTCTTTTTTTTTTCCCCCACCACACTCAAGACCATGGCAGGCAGATTTCCCCCAAACCTCACTGGCTTGACTCACGGGGCCAAAATGACACTTCTGTACATGAGCAACCCAGAGATGGTGACCACATTCTTCTGTCTCTTATCCTTAGAACCGATTGATAGAAATGGCTTAATCTTGTCACTGGATTTCATAAGAGAACAGGAAAAATAATTGGCAGTCTCTAAGCACTGTTTAACCCGCACTCAAATCTCAAGGTAAATATGAATCAGTACAGACTGCCGGGAAGTAAGTTGGGTTGTAACATGGATACAGTCATTCCACTTTCAGAAATTTGTAGTAAAGAAGGCTAAACGCAAAGGAAGACAGAAACGTCTATTCCCAAAGATTTTTCACAGTTCTATTATTTATAATAAGGGGAAAATGGAAAACACTTGATCTTAATCAGAGAGTAAGTTGGTAAATTACAGTACCTACCACAGGGGAGTTTTCTAGAACTCTGGTTCTAGAACACGGTTTCTAGAACTTGGGTTTGTTAAAGATATGAAACGCCTGTGTTGTTATGGGAAAAATTGAAGGAAACAAATCAATATAAAGTATGACCACAAGTATGTCAGACATACTTAAAAAAAACTCAGAGGATGATACACCAAAAGCAGTCTTATTAGACCTAATGATAATGACTGACATTTGTTGAGTTTTTCCTATGCGCCAGTGGCTGTTCTAAGGGATTTATATCTATTGACTCTGTTTCTCCTTGTAGCGACATGCAAGGTGAATACCGTTATTATGACCCCCATTTTACAGGAGCTGAGACAAAGCAAAGATAATTAAGTAAGTTGCCCAAGTCGAGTAGCAAAACAGATGAGGTAAAAGCTGGAAAATGTATCCAGGGGGCCTTGATAATCCCATCTTCGGGCTGTGGCTCAGCTCACTGAAAAAGACTAATGTGGAGAGACACCACTCAAGATATTCCATACAATAGAATGAGCCTGGAACATTCTGTCATCATGGAGGGCAAGGAAGGTAAGCAAAGACTGGAAGGTCGTGTCAATGGAAGAGGTTTCCATAGGCTACAGAAAAGTAAATCTGAGAAACAGTAACTGTGCTGGCCAGAAACACATCAGTATCTTAAACCTCGAGGTTTCAAATGACTCGGAAAAAGAACCTCCCTGGGTACTTTTCGAGGAGCTAGAAAGTAAGTCATTATTTTGAAAACTGCAAGGAAGATGGGGAGAAATTGAGTGTTTATCCTGCTTCTCCTGTACACACTTAGGGCAACTAAAATGTTGATAAGGTCAAATGTGTTCTTGTGGAAACATTCCAGATAATAACTAAGACGGGAATAACAGAGTAACCCCTGATAAGTTGATGCATCAGACAATGGATGCCAGGGTTAGAGAAACAGACACAGCAGGAGAGGAAGGGCTTCCTGTCAGAATTAGCGCATTGCCAACAGTGAAGCAGGCATATCAAAAAAGTAAATCCTGAATCAGACCACGCTTCTAGATTTGACTCCCAATTTACAAGAAATATGGAAAACAGGGAAGTGTCTTCAGTGTCTTCAGTGGGGGTAGGGGAATCAGCAAAATCCAGACTATGGGAAACTATAGGACATGGGATTGGTTTCTTCAGGAGACAAGGGGGAGCTTACAATTAAAGAGAGACTAATTGCAATGATCTTATTTGGATCGGATTTGGAGGGAAAAAAATCCCTCAAAACGCTTTTGAGACAATCAAGGAAACTCAGATGCTGCCTGGATATTCGATTGAGTTAAGGGATTATTGTTCATTTCTCAGGTGTGATGATGGGATTCTAGTTACACTTTTTTTAAAAAAAAGTCCTTGTCTTTTAGGGTTGCACTCTGAAATAGTTACAGGTAAAAATATGATTTCTAGGATTCAATTTAATATATTCCAAGAACAAGGGGGAAGTGACTGGGGGAGGGGCATAGATACACTACAGACGGGCCATGAATTGGCCAATGTTGAAACCCGGTGATGGGTGCATGGGACTCAGCATACCCTTCTGTCTACTTTTATAGAGGCTCTCATATTTCCATAATAAAAAAATTTTAATGGTTCAAACATATCTTAATTTTGTTCTTATTTAAAACATTTAAATCTCTTCCATAGAATTGAAGACTAGTAGAAGACCATGGCTGCTGGCACAGACTAAGGACCAGACTGCCTGCCTTTGAACACCAGTAACTCTCTTACTGGTCGGGTTAGCTAGAGTAAGGAACTCCGTGTCACTGTAGCTCAGTAAAATGGGGATAACAATACCCTCCCCTTCCTCCTTCATTGAGTTATTATGACAATGCAATGAGTAAAATGTTTCCAGGGTCTAAACAATCCATGACACATATCAAGCATTATATAGGTTTACTATATTTTTTAAAGATTTTGTTTATGTGTTTATTTGAGAGAGAGAGAGAGGAGGGAGGGAGAGAGAGGGAGGGAGAGAGACAAGCAGACTCCAAGCTGAGCTTGGAGCCCAACATGGGGCTCAATCCCATAACCCAAAGATCATGACCTGAGCCAAGACCGAGAGTCAGCTGCTCAATGGAGCCACCCAAATGCCCCCAGATTTACTATTTTTACTGGGCTCCTTTCTTCCTTCCTTCCTTCCTTCCTTGTCTTTGGACGTACATTTCCTGACAAGAGTGTCTCAACCCATTTTGCATTTTACACCCACAAGCCTAACTTTCACCCCACTTCAGATCACCAGCTCTAGTCTTCACACAAACTAACTATTGTGCTCCTGATTCTGACACGTGGCTTTTCCCCACGCACCCAAGCAGTTCTCTCACACCAGCTGGGTGTCCTACAACTCAGCTCAATTCTGACACTATGTCCCCGTGGATGGCATCAGATTCCTACAAGCCGGCCCCCCCCCCACCCCCTCGGATGTCAGTCACAAATCCAGGTTGGCACTAATGCTTCTCACCCCCTGGCTATAGATCAGAGGTTCTCATGACCCCCTCCCTGGGTTCGGGTAATTTGCTAGAGCGTCTCACAGAACTGGAGAAACCAGTTTACTTCCTAGCTTATTGGCTTATTATACAAGGATATGATCTAGGAACAGCCAGGTGGAATAGACGAACAGGACAAGGTATGGGGTAAGGGCGTGGAGATTTTTCCCTGAACGTCCATATTTTCAGCGACCTATAAACTCTTGAACTCTTTCCTTTTGGGTTTTTATGGAGATTTCATTACTTAAGTAGGATTGATTGACTCATTGGCCATTGGTGACTGAACTCAGTCTCCAGCGGCTCTCCCTTCCCAGGAGGCCTTGGGACTAATCACGTGGTTGGTTCCCCTAGCCAGCCCCCATCCTTAGGTGCTTTCCCCAGTCGCCTCGTTAGCATAACAAAAGACACCTTCAGGGCTCTCCTGTCTTAGAAAATTCTAAGGGTTCTAGGAGTGCTTTTCCAGAAACAGACAAAGACTAAATATATATTTCTTATTAAAAATTACAATATCACAACACCCACCTACTCAGTCTCTCACCCTTAATCCATCAGCTGCAGCATTCCAGTTTCTTTCAAGTGGAGCAAAGCCTTAAAGACGTTTGCAAAGCAATCCGAGGGCAATCCTGCTAGATGTTAACTTTCTGTCTTTTATAGTTGCTTGTCCACACCTAATCTGAGAGTTCTTTCCTTTTTGTTTTTTTGGGGTGTGCGTGTGTGTGTGTGTGTGTGTGTGCGTGTGCGCGCACGTGCGCCTCACCTTTATCAGGTCTTTCCAAAGCAACCTGACTTTCTTTTTTTTTTTTTTTAAAGATTTTATTTATTTATTTGACAGACAGAGATCACAAGTAGGCAGAGAGGCAGAGAGACAGAGGAGGAAGCAGGCTGTCCACAGAGCAGAGAGCCCGATATGGGGCTCGATCCCATGACCCTGGGATCATGACCTGAGCCGAAGGCAGCGGCTTTAACCCACTGAGCCACCCAGGCGTCCCTGCAACCTGACTTTCTTAAGAATGTTCTTTCTGCATTCTTTTTCATCATTTACATAATTCCTAATCACACTCTAAATTTTCAACTGCAACCTCTTTGAGTATGTCTGGGAGAAACCGAACTGACCCTTGGCGGGCAGACATCACAAGTGGTGGAAGGAGGGCCAAGATGCAGGCTGGGAATGCCAGTGGCATGTGTGTTCAGCCCCCTGAAAGCGGGAGACAGATGTTTCACAGGTACGGTGGTGGGTGTGTCCGTTAATCTAGTGGGTGGCTTATGTGGAGATTAGTTAGAGAAACCTGGTGTATTCAGGTCAAGTAGGGTGGCCTTTTTTGGGTAGCACTTTGTTCTAATGATGAGCCTGTATTGTAACTCTTGTCCACCGAAGAAAAAAAGCCAACACTTCATATCTTTGTGACTACTTTTTTTTAATTTTAAAGAGTCTATTTATTTATTTGACAGAGAGAGAAAGAGAGAGAGAGAGCACAAGCAGGGGTAGCCGTAGAGGAAGAGGGAGAAGCAGGCTCCCCACTGAGCAGGGAAGCCCCATGTGGGGCTCGATCCCAAGACCCTGGGATCATGACCTGAGCCGAAGGCAGATGCTTACCAACTGAGCCACTCAGTTACCCTGAAACTACTTTTTTTAAGTAAATCCATTCACTAGAGGACTAGTATACAAACACAAAGAAAATGTGCCATGACTACCATTAATTCACACACATGTGTGTGCAAACAGTGGGATGCTGGATTCCACAGGACAAGAAGGTCTGAGCATGAGTGGTCGTCGTCATCACTCATTGCAGGGACAATGTCTATGTTGAGTGCCTCTATTACACAGCAGGTTTCCTAAATGCCACAGCAGCCAGGCCTCATGCTAAGAAGATTCACACACTAATATTCACATCCTAGTTTCGCTTTGACTCTAAACTTACACAGAAACTGAGCGAGCAAATCTGCATTTCCTTCTCAATCTATATGCAAATAGTGAGGCAGGGATTCCCCTTACCAGTGGCATTCCTTAACAAAAAGGATTCTGGACAACCTCAAGCTCTGAAGATGGGAACTGCCTTAACACCCATCCAGCTAGGCTGGATGGGACACTGGTGGGGTGTTGCCTGATTTCGGGGATCTCACTGCTAGTTTGCTCTTCTGTGACATCCCACTGTCACTCTGCTTTCTGGTCAACTGCAAATTCTCACAGTCCTCTTTGAACAGGAGAGAGGAAGTGAGAGAGGTGTGTAGCTACTGCCTTCGTTTTCATCACTCGACAGATGAGGAAGCCAGAGTTACAAGGCAGAGCTGTTTTTATCACACTGGGGCATTCCACATCTCTCCTACTTAGAGAATTGATGGTAGGGGCACCCCATGGCGTGTCTTTGCAAGAAACAATCTGGAGCAAGCTCATCTCCTCACAGTGCCAACTTCGAGTACAGGCACAAAGTTGTAGCTGTGACCCTCCTTCTCTGCCTGTCCCTTGGCACTTTTCACATGCTTCTAGAACTCTGGGCCTTGAGTCCTTTCGGAAGAGTCCCACCACTTACTAATTGTGCAGACTAAACTGAAAAAATCTTGTCCCAGGACTCCTTAGATGTCATGATGTCACTCACAGATAATACAATCAAAAACAATCACATTCACATTTAATCAGGGAATGTGTTTCTTAGTTGTGTCAGAGTCACGCACGACAGCAAGGTCAAACAAAATAAAATACACAGCAGCTCCTCTGAAGAGTCTTCCTCACCACGTTTCCCTCATCTTATCACGGCTCCTACCTCATTCTATTATTCTCTTGATTACTAGCAGGTCGCTCTTTCATAAACTGAAAACCTGTTGGCATTTTTCAAAATAACTCCAAACCACAAATATTTACCTAATATTAGATTCATTTATTCACTTCACAGTTATTGAAAGATCACCAACAATGTAAGCAAGATGCATGAGAGATAGACTTGGAAAAGAAAGATTACAGTGGGGGTGCCATTTCTGAACTTAAAGAAAAATAGTATCTGATTATGCAATCAGATACTCTTGAAAGTAAATTATTGTTATTATCATAAGACTCTACATATATAATCATAGGGAGAGTGTGTATGTGTGTGTGAATTTCTGCAATACAGAAATCTTATTAAAGGCAGTCTAAAGTTAGAAGAACTATCACTGGTTGCTTTGGAGGCAAGAAAGAATCCAACAGAATCCCAAATATGTGAGTTGCTTTAAGCCAAAGCCTTAAAAAGGTAATACATTTGTCATAAATATATCATTACCTAAGGACTCACTTTTCTCTAATGTCCAGTAACATTCTCCCTTAAACTCACACTAACAGCCTCCTCAAAGATCATAGGGCTTCTGCTAACAGAGTCTCCAAAATCTTTTAGATCTTTACCCAACATTCTCCTCAAAATCCTTGTGACTTCTACCCTCTATTCCATTCCAAAGCTTCTCCTATGTTTTAGACTTTTGTTAGAGTGAGTGACATCTATAGTTTAGATTTTTGTTATACCTTACTTCCAGGTACAAAAAACCTGTATTGGTTACTACTTCTTCATAACAAATTATCCTGAGATAAAAGGCTTAAAGCAACAATAAATGTTTATTTTTTAAAAACTCACATAAAAAATACATAAAAAGTAAAAAATTTTAAAATCTCACATAGTCTGTGGGTCAGGAATTCGGAAAGAGCTTAGCTGAGTAGTTCGGCTTGGGAGCGCTGTGAGGTTGTGGTCAAGAGGTTGACCAGAGCCACAGGCAGGTGAAGGCTTGACTGGGAAAATCCACCTCCAAGATGACTCACCTCATGGCTGGCAAAATGGTGTTGGCGGTCTGTTGGAGATCTCAGTTATCTGCCATATAACCAACTTCATAGGGCAGTTGACATTGTCCCCTGTTTCCCCTAGGGTCAATGATCCAAGGTAGCAAGGTATAAACTGTGTTAGCTTTTATAATCTAGTCCCAGAAGCCACACATCATCACACGTTCTATTGATGACCCAGACTAACCCTGATCCATGAGGGAGGAAGACTCTACAAGGACATGACTAAGAGGAGATAAGGATCATTGGGACTTGTCTGGGAGACTGGTTACCACAGTATATATATTTAATTCATGTGCTTATGTATGTTAATCTTGACATTCTGCTACCTATTTCAACAAAGAGTTATTGAATATCTATTATTATGCTCTTCTTGGTGCTAAAAAGGTCCTGATTTCTGAAGCCTGCAAAAACCCCTACTCTCATGGATCTTAAGTCCTAATGTGAGGAGATAAACAACAATCAAATAAATAAATGGTATGTCAGTGCTCTGATGATGAGCGCTCTGAAGGGAAATCCAAGCAAGGCAAGAGGATTGAGACTTTGAGGGATGGAGTGGAGGACTGTGCTTTAAATAGGACGGTTAAGGTAGTTTCATGGAGAGGGTGACATTTCATCAAAAATGTGAAGGCAGCAAGGGAGTGATATCTGGGGGAAGAGCTTTCCAGGACAAGGAGACAACATGCAAAGACATTGGGCAGGGGCAGCCCCTTTGGGTTGTTAGAGGAAGAGAGGAGGAGCCTGTGGGCTCAGTGAGCAAGTGTGAGAGTAGCAGTGAGGAGCTTATAGATGGTAGAGAAGGATTAGGCCTTATAGACAATTGAAAGGGCTTTGGCTTTTATGCTGAGTGATCTGGGAAGCCATTGGAGAGTTTTGAGCAAAAAAGTGCATGATTGGAATCAAGCATTAATGGGATCACTCTGGTTGCTGTGCTGAGAAGAGACTAAGGAGGGAGAGGAGATAGGGAGTTCAGTAATTAGGCCATGACAATTTTAACGTAGAGAGATTATGGAGGTTTGGACCAGGAAGGTGATGGAGGTCGTGAGGTTGGCAGATTTCCAAGTCTTCGCCAATGACACTTGTTGTCGGATTCCAGATGGAACATGAGAACTGAAGAGCAGTCAGTTACAAGCCTGAGGTTTTGGCCTGAGCAAGAAGAATAATGGGGTTGCAAGTTGGGGAAAACAATAGGAGGAGTAGATTGGACGAGGGTGTTGTAAATAACGAGTTCAGTTTAGACAAATTCAGTTTGAGATGTCTGTTAGACATGCAAGTGGAAAAGTTGACAAGGCAGTAGGATATACAAGTTCAGAACTGGTGGGAATAAGTGTAGCTAGAAGTAAGGACCCAAGATTAAATCCTAATCACTAATTATGCTATGAGGTTGGGCAGAAGAGGAATAAGCAAAAGTAACTCGCAGATACAACAAGGGAGGTAGGGGGGAGAACAACTTAATGTGATGTTCTGGAAGGAAAATGAAAAAAAAAAAAAAAAGGAGTCTGTTTTGTCAAATGCTACGCTGATAAGCCACATAAGGTGAGGTCTGAGAACTGACCACTCTTTTTACTCCCCAAATTGGAGTGTAGATAGACAAGTTTTAAAATGGTGTAAAGTGTTGCATTCCCATGCGTATGAATATATTAATATTCGATTGAGATTATATGATAGTTAAAAATAAGTGTAACTGTATACAGACACACATACCCAGACATGTAATTATTTATAAATATTTCCTCAGCATGTTCAGTGAACCTACATCAAATATTTCTTCCTATAAACTCAAGTGGTCTTTCTCAACAGTATACCCCAGCCCAGGCCCTCAGTACCCAGCCCTAAGCAAGCTGTGCCTCTCATGACATTCTTCGAAAGAATAAAACAATCGACCTGAGTGCACCATCAGGAAATGAATCAGCAGAATACCAACCTGTAGGAAACTGAGCTAAGGATGTGGCCAAGAAAGTTAAAGGTTTCTTTTTGCTGGAGTATTCGGGGTATTAAATCACCAAACTTCTTCATGGTTTGGTAGGTAATGCCTATACCAATAGACACAACAACATGTACATTTTCATGCTTCTGGCCCATCATGAGTTAACGGCTAGAATAAATATTAATGGCTTAGGGCAGCCCTTCACTTAGAATGTGTGCCAAGTGACTTGTACGACTTATGGCATGTAGCTGTTAATTCACAAGACTGGATTTAAAAAAAAAAAAACACTCAGAATTGAGATAGTCTCAGTTTCATCCTGCAAAAGAAAAAAATCATATACTGATCCCACGGTGCAAATATTGAAAAACAGACATCGCAAAGGTACCAACCAATCAAAACAGACACTCAACCAATAAAGATGGCCGCCCAAGCAATCAGAACCTCAGGAGGGTGTAAGCCGCCTGGGCGTCCATTTGGGGGCAGCTTGGCTGTGATACCCACCATCCCTTCAGAGAATGTTTTGGAAACTCTCCATCTTGTGGCTTAGATGCATTTATGACTCAAGCCAGAATGTCAGTTGTGATATGTGTTCTAGTTAGGCATAGCTTTTGATTTGGGGCACTAATTCCCCACTTGATCATAAATTCGGTTCACCAGAACTGGCCCCAAATGGTCTGGGATCTTTCCAAATCCCTTCGAAAGAACATTTGCAGGCAAAGCAAGTGAGCCCAGAAGAGAGGTTCCACTGGTGTGCAGATTCTGATGGAGGCGGAGGGGTCTGCTCTTTCCCAGGCTCCTTTCTTTCTTCCTGCCAGAGGCAAGGAGAGGGGAGGCAAATCTTGGAAGTCAGATTAGGTGGAGAGAGTCATCAATCAAGATTTTCCCCCAAGAGTGAATCATCCCAATGAAGAGATAAAGCCCATGATTCAGAGAGACAGGACATGCATCCCTCCAAGGGACCTAGTGCGGGAGATGAGGGCCGATCAGAGTTTCTCAGGAGCATTCCTAGGATGCTTGCAACAGAAATTACCGCGGTGTGTCTTTAAAATGCAGATTCCTGGGACTCCTGGGTGGCTCAGTGGGTTAAAGCCCCTGCCTTTGGCTCAGGTCATGATCCCAGGGTCCTGGGATCCAGCCCCGCATGGGGCTCTCTGCTCAGCAGGGAGCCTGCTTCCTCCTCTCTCTCTCTCTGCCTGCCTCTCTGCCTACTTGTGATCCCTGTCTGTCAAATAAATAAATAAAATCTTAAAAAAAAATTTTTTTAAATGCAGATTCCTGAGCCCCGCCCCAGACCTTATGAATCTGAACCTCTAGAAGCAAGACTGGGTTCTGAGTTGTACACCTGTTGTCCATGCGAGCTTTATGAGGGCTGAAGCTTGAGAACCATGAGTACCCAGCCGTAAAACTTGGAAGAGAAACAGCATAAGGGGAGAGGCAGGGGCTGAGTCAGGTGGAGCTGGCCACTTGACCCCTGTAACAGGCTCCCTGCAGGGACTTGGGGGTTTCCTTAAGAATAATATACATCTTTCCTTTTAGTTCTCAGATGCTGCATAGAGCCTGCAGTTTTCATCTGAAGGGTCGCACCATCCAGCATTGCTTTCCACATAGCTTCTGAAGGCAGAAGGCAGGAATGAAAAGACATTTTACAGCAACTTCTCAAGGGAGGATGAAAGTGTATTTCATACCACCGTTTCTTTGCTCCTACTTTAATTTTTTTTTTTTTTTTTTACCTGCAATGTAACATTTAAAAGTGATGGCGCATGGGAATGAGCTGGAAGGCAAGTCGCAGAGCTGTTCCAGTAGATCACCGTGGATAATACGGAGAATGAAAACATAAACTTCCCTAAGGGTTTATCAAGCATAGCTTCCAGGTAGCCTGCATCTCCTAGGAGATGGATAGCGATGTTCTGGGCTCCGTATGCTAACCCTATAGATGTGTGCCACAGAACGCCCTGTGTGATCGACTTCATGCTGATGATGCCCCCGAAATTACATGTTAGGTACTAAGGCCCAAGGTGATGGTATTTGGAGGTGTGGCCTTGGAGACGTGATTGCATCATAAGGATGGAGCCCCTGTGAATGGGATTAGTGCCTTTAGAAGAGACTCCTGCGACTCCTTGACCATGCAAGGCAAAAAGAGCCATCTATGAAGGAGATACCAAATCTGACAGCACCTTGGTCTTCCCAGCCTCCCTCCCCGTGAGAAATAAATTTGTGTTGTTTACAAACTCTGACCCGCCCTCATTTCCCTCATTTTCTCACACAGCAGCCCAAACGGAGCTTTGGGCTCCATTTTGAGCTCCGCTTTGTTTGAGCCCAAACATGCAGCTTTTCAGAAAACTAGAACCCCTCTGTGTAAACTTAAATTCTTGATGAACGTGATAGTCTACCAAGGAAGGGTGTGGAGCAGTGAACAAGACCTCGAAGAGGTTTTTGGAGACCTGGGCCACTTCCATTTTTAGAGATTTCAGGATATGAAAAAAATAAACAATTAAAAAAAAAAAAACGTAAGGCCAAAGCAAGGTTATGGAAACTTTGATGTTCTAATTAGATACATGTGACAAATTAACTTTCAGCAGCAAAACAAACAGAAAACCCACAATAAACAAAAGCAAGTGACACAATGTAATTGTTCACACAATACCGGATTATCAGAATTTATTTTAAAACTATTCATTTATAATGCATCAAAAGTATGATGCATCAAAAATACCACGGTCTGGTTACACAGTCACGAACACAGATTCAAAGTTATTGGAAGACCAAGTCTAAAGCTGTCTGTGTGCTACTCTGTGTGTGTTATAACCTCCCTGGAGGGTGTAGTACAAACACTGGGAGTAGATGCCCCTCTCGAATGGAAGATCCACACCAACTGCCCCAACACTCGCCTTCAACAGAGCATGGAAGTGATGACTTCTCCGGGCTCAACCTTAATCTTGGGACACCAGCTAGAAATGTGACCTTGGGCCATTCCATGACGCTCTGTTACATGCGTTCCCCGATCTGTAAAACGAGGGAAGATGATTTCCTTCCAGCTCTATGCACCCATTATAGCTCCGTCTATGCTGGTCTGTTCACTATGCGTTTCTACAGTCCTTCTCCTCTGGTACCAGAGGCTAAGTTGCTAGAATTTCCTTGGTGCCAGTCAACTGTGTAAAAAGCTTACTCACTCCTTTCATGACGCTTCAATTCAGTCTCTTGCTTGGAGTTCTTTTCTTTACCAGTGGGCCAGCTCTTTAATAAACATTTCACGAGCTGTCTCCATAATTAACAACTAATTAACAAGAAGGCCTTGCTGCTAAGGGTTGGTGCTTTCAAAAAGAAAGGAGCAGGAAAGTTGCTCTGCTTTCTGTATTCACAAGGTCCTACCATTGTCATTGTAATACGCTGGATATGGTGGTTCCTAAAGTGTGAACAATCTCATTAAAGATCTCTGCGGGAACAATCAATTCACTGTCGGAGGGCCGGATCGATCCTCAGGAACTGTCACTGAGTTCCAGGGTGCTTGTAAAAAATGGACAACTGGAAGTGTGCTTCAGTCTGGGCTATTTATTTCTTTGAGGAACACAGCAGAATCATGTGGAATCTAAGTGGTTCTCTCTGTGGCTCTTGAGGGCTGAAAACCCTGAACGAGGAGTTTTCTGACGAAAGTTTTAGCAGGATGTCCTCTCCCGGGGCACCAGACAGGCACACAGAGTGCCTGCCAGTCTCTCTGCCCCTTTCTGAGGTGCCTCTGTCTGTCCACCATGTCCCCCGCTCTTGAAATGCCTTAATATGCAAGCCTTGTATCACGTGGTCATGCTTCCCTGGCCACAGCTCAAAGGACCAGGAGTGAGCTCCTGACTCAAAGGAGCTCGTCTATCCAGGGACCGATGAGACAGCCTGGCTGGGAGACTTGCCCGGTCCAAGTGCCGAGGATGTGCTCTGTGGGAGGGTGGTTTGGACAAAAGAGAGCACAGGACTTGGCTGCGAATTGTACAAGCAATGGAAGCAGAGAGAAAAAGCGTGGAGTCATCATGGCGGCCAAGCTCTAGACTGGGAAGCAACAGATAGGTGACAAGAGAACTGGCCACAGTTTCTGAACTAGAAGCCAGTGTTCTGTAGAAGCCCACTGTGCAGGGAATGGGAGACAGCATTTCAAGTCTTCATCATGACCACAGCAACCCAAGCAGGCTGCCACAGGGCACACCACCGCCACAGAGAGAACCCAAGGCCAGGACTGCGTCACCAAGTCCAACACCACTTTCCCACAGTTATTGAGATGAAGCACTGTGAGTTTCAACTTTACTCTCTGAAGTACTGATGCTAAAAAATGCCCACCCCTATACATGTTGACCAATACGTTGGATTTGTCTTATTCTGTTGCTACTGTGGTACATTTTTTTTTCAAAGAAGAGGTTTCTTTTCTTTTTTTTTTTTGACAGACAGAGATCACAAGTCGGAGAGAGGTAGGCAGAGAGAGAAGGGGAAGCAGGCTCCCTGCTGAACAGAGAGCCCGATGTGGGGCTTGATCCCAGGACCCTGGGATCATTACCTGAGCCGAAGGCAGAGGCTTAACCCACTGGGCCACCCAGGTGCCCCGTGGTACATTTCTGATAGAGAGAAAAACAAGTGGAAGACTTTGCTTTGCAGCGGAGCTGGCTGACTGGTAAAAATGAAGAATGGCTCAAATGAAAACAGAGTCTTAGCCTCTGGAAATAGGGAGTCCTGATGGTGTTGCTTTCCATGTCTCCAGCTGGTCAAAGGGTAGATAAGGAATGTCACCACTTTCCATAGTAGGTTCTTATAAAGCATACTTTACAAGTTGGCAATGCTTGAAATGCTGTACCATGAGAGGTAAAGAAGGATGTTATCTGCGGTACTGTTTATAAAAACAAAGTTATAAGACATTCTAACCATATGTCATGAAAAGGGTTGAATAAACAGTAGTCCATCCATATTATGGATTTCTACACATCAATTTTTCAATCAGGTTGACCTATAGTTATGATTATGAAATTATTTACAACTATAATGTTAAGTAAAAGAAGACTATATCATAAAGTTGCTCTCAAAAATTAAACTTTTATGTTTGTACCTTCAATGTATATGCATATGAACAAATAGAAAATGGTCTGGAAGGATATACCCTAAACTCAATGATGAGTATATCTGGAGAAGAAAGTGGGATGGTAGTATGGGGCATAAGGCAAGGTAGAATTTTTTTTTTACCATATACTTTGTGTTATTGAATATTTATAACAAGAATGTATTTCATGTTTCCTTATTTTTCTAAATTTTTTTTTAGGATATTTATTTATTTATTTGAGAGAGAGAGAGCATGAGCAGGGGCAAGGGAAGAGGGAGAAGCAGACTCCCCACTAAGCAGGGAGCCTGATATGGGGCTCGATCCCAGGAACCTGAGATCACCTGAGCCAAAGTCAAATGCTTAACTGACTGAGTCACCCAGGCGCCCCTATAGTTCTTTAATACAACAGTGTTTTATAATAGTTTTTAAGTAAATTTTATTAATGTGCTGATCTCTCTCCCTGTTCTTCCATAGGTACCCATTTGTCTCAAGAAGGTTTAGGATTACTCGTGTGTATTCAAGAAGGAAAGTGCAGCTTTTGACATTCAAAAGAAATGTAATGGCCAAGCCAATACTCTTTAAAGCCAGTCTGAAATCTGTTAATTCACAGTACTTATCAGGTTGAAGCTTGGAAGACTCTAATCTCTGTTTTTTTCCCATTGCAGAGGAAATGCTCCTTCCCCTTATGAACCAAGATGGGAAGAAACATGGGAGATGGTCAAAGAGCAAGTGTGGGCTGCTTTAGAAACATTCAGACCATCTTGGGGATATTGCAGGAAAGGGTGGATGACAACTTCTCCAAGCCTGATGTCCGCTCATCAGTAGGGTGGGTACATGTTTAACATGATCCAGAGACAGTGATGTGGTGGTGGCAGAAGGCAGCTCATCACCGTGAGTCCAAGGCCATGTTTCTTATTTTCCTTACAACAGAGGAGCCCTTGTGCCCTGAGAAAGGACCCAAAGTCTCTGAGTAGATGAGCAGTCCAGCAACGCCATGGGATTGGAGGAGAGTTTGCAGTGTTCAGTGACAAATGATCAAACTATAGGCTCCAGCAGAGGGTTCAGCATGGCAGGATCAAGAAGTCAGACAGAACCCCACTCAACAGTCACCAATCCAAGTAGCTGGTCTACCCAGAGAGAGCTAGGTCCCTACCGTTCCCCATGCTGGGGAGGGAAAGCAAAGGACATACTCTGATAGGTGATTTATCCCAAGGGACAGGTGTATCATGAAAACTCCAGATGATACCCAACTAAACTTGGAATAGACTGTTTAAATGGAGAGGAGACTGTTTAAACCAGAAGTTGGAATATTGTTTAGTGGCAAGTCTGAATTTTCCTAGATATTCTGAGGGGTGAGGTTTATGAAGAACTATGAGCAGTGTTGAAGAAAAAAGAAGCACTTTTTTTTTTTTTGCACATCTCAGTTGGCATGAGAAAATTTTGTGACTGCTATATTTATATATTTTTTGACTTAAATTTAGAGTCTCTCTTTGAAGACTATTCTAATAAGTAGCCTGCCTTTTCTTCCTCCCCTCCCTCTCTCCCTTCTTTCCTTCTTCCTCTTTCCTTTTTCCTTCCTTCCTTCCTTAATTTTTTTTAAATTTCATGAATTTATAGCCCAATATTTTATTTTTATTTATTTTTTTTAAGATTTTATTTATTTATTTGTTAGAGAGAGAGAAAGAGCGAGCACAGGCAGACAGAGAGGCAGGCAGAGACAGAGAGAGAAGCAGGCTCCCTGCCGAGCAAGGAGCCCAATGCGGGACTCGATCCCAGGACACTGGGATCATGACCTGAGCCGAAGGCAGCCACCCAACCAACTGAGCCACCCAGGTGTCCCTCTACCCCAATATTTTAAAGTAAGCCATTCTGTTTGTAACTCTTTTTTCAATTGTCTGGGGTTTTTTTCCTCCTCTCTGTTCATTTCTATTGTTCTTAGAAGAGGTCATTTATCTCTATTGGAAAACTCTTTCTGATCCAAGAAGCAGTATGAGTCCCAAATAGGAGAGAAATTAAATTAAATTCTACCACAACAAACTCAAAAATATTGTCCAAATTCATTTGGGATTTCAGGTTGAATGTATTTCCTTTTCTTTTCAATGAGTTATTAGTTTCTAGAGGGGAAAAAATGTATACACACACATATATATACACAGATTTCTGATAACCTTGTCACCACAGAATTTGATCTGTATTAATATAAATGAATATGATTGTGTTGAGAGAAGTACATTTTTGAGAGAAGTACATCTTCTGTAAGGAAGTGAAAAGTTAAGGGCAGAACTAAATATGCATCAAATAATCAGAAATAAGTTAGAATCATTATTTTGTTTCTGGAAACATTAACTGGCAAAAAGACTCATTCTAGAGTCATGAAATGTGTTCAAATCTTCTTCCGTCCACCAGTTGGAAGCATGCATTTGGGCTAGTCCTTTGACCTCCCTGAGTTTCAATGATATCACCAGAAAATGGAGAAAATACCATGTAATTCATTATCCCACACAGCTGCTATGACTGGGCATGCAGTGAGACAACACACATGTCAGAACACTGAAAAATGATGGTCTGATGATGTCGGTGACTGCCATCGTCCCGAGCCATTCACTGAAGATAGTTCGAGACATATATTGGAGATGGAAGGGGGACCTATGTCTTTGTGCTTTCATACCGATTTCCCCCATTTTTTCTCCTTCAAAATTCTGTTACTCTTCTGTAACAGCTAAGCTGTCCCTAAACAATTTTGGAATGCTGGTGAGATGATGCCAATAGAGTCGGGGAATAAGTTACTTGGCTAAGTGGAGTCAGCTCAACAGCTTCCTTATTTTTTCACCGAATTGACTCACCATCTCATTTTCACAGACCAACGAGGAAGAACCGGAAGAAAAGAATTGGCTTTTATTAAGTGCTTGCTGGGTGTCAGGCATCTTACATACATCATTTTGTTTACTATTCACAGGGAGACGGGCATGATTTCCACTTGACTGATGGGGAAACTGAGGCTCAGGGAGACTTGTTCAAGATCACAGAGGTAGTAGGGAGTAGAGGTTCCACCTTCCATGTGTGGAACTGACCGTCACACCTGGGCTTTTCTCCCACTGCAACATTGTCTGCCCAATGGAGCGTTGGCTTTTCCTTAGCCCGGCAGCTGACACACGGTCAAATCTTAATTGTCAACCCCAACAGAAGACGGAGACGACACATGGGACTAAAACCCCAATGTGTACTGGTTGGTATTTCTACCCTCTTCTTTCAACCTTAATTAATAACAAATAATAAATTTAACCGATCAGTTTTTCTCTTTCTATCCTCTGCCGTTCAAAATCCTCTTGAGTCTGGGTGAGAGGAGCCGACAAGATGTGGAATGAGCCAATGAAAGCAGGAGGAAGCTAAGAACTTTCCTGCATGGGAACTGTAGTCCCCAAGTAACCAAGGGTTGATTGTGCAACTGAGATAAAAAGTCAATCAGCGTAGAATCTATAAATATCCAAAACCTTCCATGGCTGATACTTAGGCTAGTTGTTTTCTTCCTGGGGTCCCAAGACAACTGGGTTTCCACAAAGGAATAAGGCAAGGAGCAGTCATCAGTTATTTTCAGTATTTTAACAAGTCCGTCTAATTCACATATCTGAAGAGGAACAGGCCAACACAAATGTCCATGGATCTTGGCTTTGGGCTTGAATTCAAGACAAACCCATGTGACGTATTACCATTACCTCCAGTTTAATAAGAACAAAAGCAACAGCCAAAAAAAAAAAAAAAAAGGCAACAGCAAATATTTCCTGAGCACTTTCTCTGGGCTCTTTGGACTCATTGTCTCTTCTGATACTCAAAACCACCCAGGAAGGGAGAGAACATTGTTCTTCTCTCACAGAAGAGGAAACAAGCACAGAGAGGTTAGGGGCCTTGCCTAGGGTGACACAGCTAACAAGCGTAAGAGCTGAAGTTCACTGGTCATGATTAGTTATGGCCTGGGGATCAGAAGCAATGTTTGAGAGAGGAACATGTCTTTGCTGATAAATCATGGGAGGAAAGGGAGCATTGGCTTTTCCTTAGTCAAGGCCAAAGAATAGTGACAAGCAGTTCTTCATGGCAATAAGTTTGGCAAGAGCTGAGTTGTACCATTCTGGGAATGGGAGTCACTCTGTGGGGCGCATAGAACCAGAATTTGTCTTGGGCACCTGGAAATATGGCATTGTTGGTTTTAGAGATCACTAGACAACTTGACCTTGAAATGGGTATGATGTCCAGAAAGGACACACACACACACACACATACCCCTTAATCGGGTTCACTACAAAGATGAAAGCGAGGTTGGGTTGCCTCAGTCACGAAGCTATTCTGCTGCTGCTGTAATTATTCAGAATCTTCTTACACATCTGTGGGAGAGACTTCTCAGATCCCACCACCGATCAGCGCGGCTTTCGGATCCTGTTTGATGAGGAACAGTATACTCGGTTAGGCATGTGGTCTTAGGAGCCAGACTACTGGGTTTCTAATCCGGACTCTTCCTAGCTGCGAGACCTTGGACAAGCTGCTCAACCTTCTTGCTTCAGTTTCCTCATCTGCACCACTGGGGTAACAATCATGATTCCTATTGGCTGAGGTCATTGTAGGATCGAAAAGAGCTGATATTTGTCTAGTGCTTCAGACAACACTCACCGCCCAGGGAGCACGGTGTAGGTGGTAGATGGTATTAGCAGTGCATGAAGATGTCCGTGGAAACAATACGGAAATTGATGTCCAGCTTTTGAGTAAAGGAAAAGTGATTTTTTTAAAAAAGTCAGGATAGTGGTTACTTGCTTGCTGTTAGAAAGGGCATCTGGGAAGTTTCTGGAGCTGATACCATTTTGTTTCTTGACCTGGGTGATAATGACACAACTATTCACTTTATGAACATTCATCAAGTTTTTCTTGAGTCCTGAGCCCTTTTCTGCACTTTTTGGTAAATGTCACATTAGAAAAAGTTCATCAGGAGGAGGCAAAAGGAAGGAGGAGGAAGAGTGGGAGGGAGAGAGTAGAGGAAGGGGAAGAGAGGAAGGACAAGGGGAAGCTCCATGCAGTGCTACTTCCCCATTACAAAGCACTTTGGCAGCAAATGGGCATTTCACAGAAAATCTAAGGCCAGGGTTTCACCAGTTTTCCGGGTGAGAAAACCCTGGCATGGAGAGTGGTTAAGTGACATCTCATCCAAAGTAAATGAATAGCCGAGTTGAAATGTGATTCCTGAGGGACTAACCCCTAGTCGTCTGCTTGCTGGCAGACCTACCAGGAAACAGGTGAGGTCCCGGCAGGGATAAGCTGCAGGATGTCACAAGCCCAGCTTTAAAACCAGACGGTGGGTATGCACTGTCCATGAATCCCTGTGACCCCTCTAGAGGTGGCACGGTCTAGAAGAGTCCTAGACACACGGCCCTCAAGAGAAGGTGTTAGAGCGTCCTTTCATGAGGCATCAAGGAAGAGTCAGGCATCTGAGGGGGGCCAAGTAGCTAGCCTGTAGGTGAGGAGGACTTACATCTCAGCAGGCCTGGAAAATTACCTTGACGGCATGTCCGTCAACAAAACTGGAAGTGACCAAGACTTCTGGGGTTGGCCGGACCTCCCTGGACCTCCCTGTGGAGGCCAGGGCGAGCAGCTCAGGTAGGAAGAGGTGACCCTTTATGCCTATTATTCCCCCTGGCTCAGAAAAGAAACTCCTGGGAAACTCTCATGGTCTGTCACCACCTGGCAGAGACCCCACAGAGGTGGTAGGTCTGGCCAAAGAGCGATGGCATTTTAGAACTGGAGGAATCCTACAGACCAACTCCTTTTACAAGGATGATGGGTAGAGGCTAGCGAAGCAAAGGCACTTCCTCAAGATTACTTAATTCATTAGAGGCAGAGCACAAATTCCCTGCTCTGGGGAAAAGTCTTTAAAAAGGCAGTGGCCACTTTTAATGAAATAGACTGACTCAAGAACTTGAAAGGAGAGTGTTAAACATAGGGGGAAAGTCTACATCCGCCCATAAATCCCCAAAGTAAAACTTATTTGCCCTAAAATAAAAACGTCAAACACACAAGTGTGGCAGGTCTAAGAAAGAACTCGGGATTCATCCTCCCACCACTACCTCTGCCACCCAACCCTGAATGTGAGGGTGCCATCGTGTGTCAGCCACAGAATAGGCTTCTAGAGATAAGCAGTGAGCTAGATGGAGGAACCCTTGCCCTTGATAAGCTCACTGATGGGCGAGGGACAAGAGGGAGGGAGGTAAGAAGAAAGGAAGGAGGGAGGGAAAGAGAGATCGAGATGAAACTAATAATCATATAAAATGAAGTGTTTTGAAGAGATAGCCCAGGCTGCTAGGAGAGTTAGGAACTAGGTGGATTACATTGGAGGATGAGGAGTTTTGCTCTTGGCTTCCTTCCCATCCCCAGATCTCAAGCATAGAACATTCTCTTGTAACACCCTAGGAGCTAGAAACTGACCCAAAACTCAGGGAATTACAGCTTCTGGGACTCTAAGAGAGATTCTTTGAGCCCTTAGGGAAAACTGACCATCTCTCAGAGACAGGGGCCACATCTCTCGGAAAACCCTAAGCCCATATGCTCCTCTTCCAGGAAACACCGTTTCTAATAGCCCGCAAAATGTTGCTTCCTGGGAACATGTCATTGTGTTCGTTTCACACCAATGCAAAGATATTCACTGGAATGGAAGCCTCATAAGGCTGGGCTTCTCCGTGTCGTTCACCGCTCTGTCCTCGGCATGGCACGTGGGAGACACCTGGCATACAGGAGCTCAGGAACTTCCTTGCAGGATGAATCAGCAAGCCATCAGGAAGAATTCCCCCATTCTGATCAGATAATTCCAGAAAACCCAAAGTCAGGAACGAAAGCACTCACTATGTGCCAGGAAACCGAAAGAGAGCAGGCGGAGTCAAATGGAAATCGGGCCATGAAGACTCATTTATCAAAAGGCTACTTGGAAACTACCCGGCAGCTATTTTATTTTTAACCAGCCAGATCAATGACAATCATGGCCAGTGCCACAGGGGTAAAGCACGGGATGCTGCAGGGGTGGGGAGGTCTCACAGGGGTCCTCACTTGTGTGTCTGTGGGGGAAGATGAAGGGAGGTGTGTGTGTAGAAGTGATATTTAAACTGAGAGCTGAAGGTGGGTAGATATAGTAGGTTAGTAGGCGGGCAAAGTGTTGGGAGCAACTTGGCCTTGACTTGAACCAAGGAGGCACTGGGCATATTTAAAGGACAGTGAAAAGGTGGGATGGTCAGAATATAGTAAGCCAGGGGGAGAGAGAGTCAGAGGCCAGATGCACAGGGACATTCAAGTTAAGGCAAGGAGAAATGGGAAGGCACTGACGGGTTCAAGGAGAGGGTATGGATAGAGCTCACCTATCAGATTTTTCCTTCAAAATGATCATCCTGCCTCTGTGCCTAGGTTGGGACTAAGGGTTAGAGATGCAGAGATGAATAGGCTACCCTGTCAGCCCCCAGCAGCTCACCAACTGCTGAAGAATGCTGATGAAAACACAATATAGGGGTCCTGAGTGGCTCAGTTGGCTAGGCATCTGCCTTTGGCGAAGGTCATGATCCCAGGGTCCTGGGATCAAGCCCTATGTTGGGCTCCCTGCTCGGTGGGGAACCTACTTCTCCCTCTCCCTCTGCCCCTCCCCCTGTTCTTGCTCTTTCTCTCTCTCAAATAAATAAAATCTTTTTTTTTTTAAGATTTTATTTATTTATTTGACACACACAGAGAGAGATCACAAGTAGGCAGAGAGGCAGGCAGAGAGAGAGGAAGGGAAGCAGGCTTCCTGCTGAGCAGAGAGCCCAATGCGGGGCTCGGTCCCAGGACCCTGAGATCATGACCCGAGCCGAAGGCAGAGGCTTTAACCCACTGAGCCACCCAGGCGCCCCTCAAATAAATAAAATCTTAAATAAAAAAAAAAAAAGGAAAGAAAACACAATATAGCACAATGCGTGAGCAAATTCCATCCTCCCACACTTTAGCATGCATTAGTATCTCGAGGAGGGCTTGTTAAAAAAATAGGCTGCTGGGCCCTGCCCCCAGAGTTCTGATTTCATACTTTTGGGGGTAAGGCTTGAGAATTTGCATCATATAACAAGCTTCCGGGTTGACGCTGATGCTTCTGGACTCTAGACCACACTCTGGAGCCATGGAATGAGCTGGATCATATGCATGAAAGTCTTGCTGACCCGTGGGGAGGAAGGCGTTTTGTAAGAACCCAAGTCTAAGCTGAGTTTTGAGGGACGTCCTTAGACAGACAAGGTGAAAGAAAGTTTACCCTAGGTATGGGGGAGAAAATCCGAACAAAGAGGCCAGAAGTAGCTTCCCTGGGTCTGAGACAGCACAGGTCAAAGAGAGAAGGTGGGTGAGTCCCTGAGCAGACCTAGCAAACAGGCTGCCAGGGGAGTATGCCGCTGCTGTCCCCAAGGGAAGTTTCAATGACTATACCAACCCTACTCAAGGGGCATCCCTCCGTGGAAAGGACAGGGCGTTTCCAGGACCCCAGACCCCAGCAGAGACAGAGGCTGGCTGTGGGAAGGCTGGGTCTCTCCTCCATCTCTTGAGCATGAGCAGTAGAGCCAGGGGACTAATGGCCCCTGCCCGCCATGTTTTCTCTCTCTCTCTCTCTCTCAGAAAAAGGCACAGGTCTTTTTCTCTCAGGTGGCTTAGCTTAGGCCCGACAGAATAGTTTGTCCCTATTGACTTTGGCTCTTGACTCTGCCTGCCTGGGAGAAATTAGGTCAGTTTAATCACCGCTGATGTCATAAAAGCAGCACTCTTAAGGAGAGCCCTGCTGGAGGGTGCGGTCGGGAGGGGAGCTGAGGTCACCCCAGTGGCTCCCGAAGGCTCCAGCAGGCAGGTGGGCCCACGGGCAGTGCCCGCCCAGCGCCTTTGAAGTTTCATTGCCCGTGTTTTACGACCACATGTGGGGAGTAAATTGTACCCGAGGGCTGCTGCACTTTGCCCTCCCTGGCAAGGGCTGGTGGAATCCACACTGATCATATCCATCAGGAGATAAGAGCACAGGATCAGAGTGCAAGGAGGACATGAAGTTGGCCTGTTCTGGACCTCCAGTGGGGAGCTCTGTGGCCCTCTGCTAAGGTTTCCGGAGCCCTCTGAAGCCTTGGCCCATGTCCCACCGCAGCTAAGACACCCTCTCAGGGCCGTCCAGTCAGGCCTTTGGAGGGCCTTAATCTTGACCAAGATGAGGAGGAGAGCATTTTAGGTTCCCAGCAATGGCACTGCGTCCGTGCAAAATCGGGAGGTGGAGGTGATGAGTGGAGGCGTTGCTCGCTTTGGTGGTTTCAGGCAGCCGTTTCCAAACACCTGTGCACGGACCAGCTGCCTCAGAGCGGAGCACCTGATCAGTGTGGGGGTTCCTGATTCTGCAGGCCCGGGGTGGAGCTCTCCCCACCACACCCTTTGTTGAGAGGCACCCAGGTGAGATCTTGAAAGCCTGTGCCTGAAGGTGTAAATACAGGAAAGATCCTGAAGGGGGCGGCGGTCTCCGGGGGTGTCCACGGTTCGCTGCTCACGCACTCCACTCCGGATGCTTACCCACAGCATCACCCCGGGGGGAGCTCATTATCTGCCTTCTCCTCAGTTTCCCAGGTGAAGGGGACACGCATCACAACTTGAGAAGCGCTGGTGTCTTCCCCACTTACCTGCCGGAGAAGGCCGGGGTGGCCTCTGTGGTGGCAGGTCTTCAAACCAGCTTGCCGACTTCAGCAGCTTTGAGGCCTGGCCGCTGGAGCGAGGCCACTCGGGGCATCAGCTTCTGCAGCCCAGGGTCAGACTCTGGCAGAGACCAAACCATAGGAACTATCTCCCAAAGAGGACTTTTTCCAACAAGCGTCCTGACTTCCGGCCAGTGTTTCGGTGACTTCGAACAGGTGCATATTTCTCCAAAGGGGGAAATTCTGAAATGGAGAACATGAAGCGTGCCACGGTGCAGGCTTCTCGAACACTTCTGTGCCCATGAGTTAAGGGCAGACTGACGTGGTAGGTTGGGGATGACGCTTCAGAGGCCACCCCTCTAACGAGTGTCTGGGAACCCTGCCGCCACCGGCCACGGACCACGCTTCGAGTGGCAAGGCCCTAGGACCTGGGTCTGAGTCGTCAGTTGGCTCCGTGACCTTGGTGTTCCTTCATCTCGCAGACCTTAACTTTCCTCGCATGACGAGAGACGCCTTACGGAGCTGGTAAGCTGGTAGGCAGCACTGTATCTGTCTCCTCCAGCTGCTATCATAAATGTACCACAAACACAGGGACCTCCAACAACACATACTTAGTATCTGCTGGCCCCGGAGGTCCCAAGGCCAAAGTGGGTATCCCTGGGATAAAATCAAGATGTCAGCCAGACTGTGCGCCTCCTGGAGGCTCCAGGGGAGAATTTCCTTGCCTTTTACAACTTCTGTAGGCCACCTGCCTCCCTTGGCTTGCCACCCCTCCTCTGTTTTCAAAGCCAAGAGCGTATCACTTACATATCCCCTTCTCTGACTCCCACCCTCCTGCCTCTCTTTTATAAGGACCCTTGTGACTACACTGAGTCTACCTGGATAAATCCAGCCTATTCTCTCCATCTCAATGTCCTTCACTTAGTCACATCTGCTAAGTCCCTTTTGCTCCATACAGTAAGATAGTCACGGGTTCTGGGGACGAGGATATGAATATGCTGGGGCATTAATGTGCCTACCAGAATCATATAAAACAATTGAAATGGAGGCAGTCAGCCACATGCCAGCATATAAATGCCTGGTTAAGTGTCAGCCTGCCTGCTTTCTTGCTCAGTCCAGTGCTAAGATTCCAGAACTTTCTCAGTATCACAATCCCCTCTACTGCTGTGGCCGTTTCTGACTCAGTAGGTCTGGGCTGGGGCCTGCAAGCTGGCATTTCTAACAAGTCACCGGGTAAGCTCAACATCATAGTTTGCAAACTGGCAGCCTCGCGGGAAAGAGGTGGGGGCTTCAGAAGCGGGCAGCCGGGACCAGAAACCTGCTCTCCCACTTGAGAAATGACTGACGCACTCTGGGACCCAGTTTGCTCATTGGCAAAGGGCTCTCAGAAGGTTTAAATGTTTCTGACTTCACCATGGAGGTTTGAAGAAATGTAATACATTATGGGGCTACAGGTTCTGGGCTATTTTCTGTTCGCTATGGTCATCTTCACGTTATCATGTGGCAGAGGCATGCACTGGATAGAAGGAGTCCCTGTAATTCGTTGAATGGTGTCCTCCAAAACTCATAGGTTGAAGTCCTAACCCCCAGTACCTCAGAATGTAACATTCTCTGGAAACAGAGTCAGGGCCTATGTCATTAACCAAGGTCAGGTCATTAGTGTGTATCTAGTACAGTCTAAGAGTGTCCAGATAAAAAGGGGAAATCTGGACACAGTCATGCACAGATGGAAGATGATGTGAAGACCCAGGGAACACACCATCTACAAGCCAAGAACCGCCAGAAGCTAGGAGAAGACCTGGAATGGGTCCTTCCCTAGTGCTTTTAGAGGGAGCACGGCCCTGCTAATACCTCGATTCTGGACTTCTAGCCTCCAGAACTACGAGACAATGTATGTTTGTTATTTAAGCCACTCAGTTTGTGGTGTTTTGTCACAGAAGCCCTAGGAAATTGACATTGCCCCCTTCAAAGTCATTTCTTTGTGTCTTCATTACTTACTAATTAGAATACTCTAGAGAGGGGCGCCTGTGTGGCTCAGTGGGTTAAAGCCTCTGCCTTCAGCTCAGGTCATGATCTCAGGGTCCTGGGATCGAGCCCTGCATAGGGCTCTCTGCTCAGTGAGGAGCCTGCTTGCCCCTCTCTCTCTGCCTGCCTCTCTGCCTACTTGTGATCTCTGTCTGCCAAATAAATAAATAAAATCTTTTTTAAAAATTCTAGAAAATTCTAGGATTTTTTTTTTTTTTTTAATTCTAGAAGGATCAAGAGCAGAGACAAGCTGCCTTGTGCAATCTGAAAATGCCCAGTGAGCATTGGCCCAGCGCAGCTGCTGGGGAGATGCTGGTTTTCCTGACAGTGCTGCTGTGGGCTGTGTGACCCAGGCCTGGGGACTGTGTAGCCGAGCCCTCAGGAACTGACACGCATGGCAACACGAGAACCCACGGGCAGGTGCTTAGGTCACCTTTATTCCTAACTGGCAAAGCTTGGAAACGAAAATGGCTTTCAGTGGGTGAATGGATACATACACTGTGCCACACCCAGAAACTGGAATGTTATCCAGCGCAAAAAAAGAAAGGGGCCATCAAGCCATGAAAACGCACAGGGGACTCTTCAAGGCATATTGCTAAGTTGAAGAAGCTGATCTGAAAAGGCTACATACGGTAAGACTGCAACTATATGACCTTCTGGGAAAGGCCAAACTAGGGAGAGAGTGAAGAGTCATGGGTGCCAAGGAGTGAGGGGAGGGATGAACCAGGGGAGGACAGGGGCTTTTTAGGGCAGGGAAACTATTCTGTATAGCCCTACAATGGACTACACATGCCACTGTCTGGCCCAGCCATAGAATGTGTGCCACCGACAGCGAACTCCAATACAAACTATGGCTTTGGGCTGATAATGATGAACGGGTACAGGTTCATTGAATCTCACAAAGGTACCCCTTGGTGCGGGGCTGTAGATAGTAGGGGCAGCTATGCAGGTGTGGGGCAGGGGGCATATGAGATATCTCCATCCTTTCTGTTCTATCTTGCTGTGAACATAAAACCACTCTAAAAAACAAATTGTATTTATTTTTAAAAAAAAAACACAATGTAACCAGGCAACAGACTGGGTTTGGCCTGGGGGACATACTTTGCCAACACTTGCTAAATCCTATCTGCTGATCCCCACTCCCCAGGCCTGCATCTTTGCTTCGGGCTTCATGAGCCCCCCCCCCCCCCCCGCCTGCCGCCCCCCCGCAGCCAACATGCACCCCGTGCAAATGGCTATCCATGTGAATGCAAACTTAATTCCAGAAGAGATCCAGTATCAGACTGGACAGACAACAGCGGTGTTGGATGGGATCTCTCAGCTCCTTCCCACCTCTAAGCAAGAATTCCTGGCCTGAAGGACAAATGGGAAAAGCGGCCCTTCAGGGTGCAGAGAAAAATCGGGTCCCGGGCTCCCAGTTCGCGGCCGACTGGGCGCCGCAGCCCTTACACGAATCCCTGGGTGGCCGTCGCCGAGTGAGTCAGGAATAGGTTAACAGCCATACCCGAAAATGCAGTTTTAGCTGCAGTGCACCTTTAGAATAACAACCCGGGTCTGGATTAACATTCGAGAAAATAACCCCTCAGGAAAGTGTTCTCTAATAAAAGGATCTTATTTCCACTCCGCCCTCCACCTTTTTTTTTTTCCCCTGAAGTCTGAAACACGCTCAGAAGGCTGTCGAGCTCTGAGTGAGTGATGAGTCAGACATGGAACCAAACAGCTCTGCTCCCCAGGTGCTTCTGGACACCTGCAGGGGCTCGGGGCTCGGCCGGGGGGCGTGGCTTGCGCGTGGGCAGCCCGCTGCTGGACGGGATGGTGCGCGTGCACCCAGGCAGGCAGAGCTGGTCCCAGTCCCGGAGGCAGCAGAGCCACCCCGAGCTCTGGCACTGGCACGGGCACCGTGTGCTTCAAAGCTTTCACCTGAACTGAGCAACCGCCAACCTCCCCGCTTCAAGTAACTACTTACACCGATAAAACGCTTCATGCCACAAGCCCGATGCTTTCACCAAGGGACGCCCTGGCCCTGGTGCCTTGAGAGGCGTGAGGTATCTGTGGGCTAATGTAGGATGTTTTACTAGACGTCCTCACCTCTTCTGTCAGCTCCCAGCGGTTCGCAGGTAGTAAAACTGGGAGTCCAGAACTTGCGCTTCCTACGTTATATTAAATTGTATCACCTTGAATCCTCACCTTGACCTTATGAGGAGGGGATTCTTGGTCCCCATTTTACAGATGATGAAACTGAGGCTTAGAGAATGATTATGCAATGACCCAAAGCTAGTAAGCAGCAGAGGCAGGGCTAGAAGCCATCTCTCCTGTCTTTCCTGGCACTGCTCCTTCCACACCGGCTGAGAAGTATCCCCACTCTGACCTGGAGCAGCCCATGAGAATCCAGAAGTTTCTAGGGAAGTGGGAGGGGGGCATGGATGCTGGATTGTATCCTAGAGTAGCTCCAGAGTAATTGTGGAGCTCCGAATCCAATCCAAATCCTGATACCATCATCCGGTAAATCTAGTCTGCGGAGTTGGACCCTAAGCCAAACGGAATTCTCAGACCCCATGTGCAGTCACAGGTTGAATTTGTTGGGATTTGGACTGCATAGATTCGTCTCACAGATACTGCAGTCAATGAGGCTTTAAACACATATTTCCTATCAATCATTTTACTCATGATTACTCCTAGAGATTTATGCCCAGATTAAAAAAAAATTATACCCAGCTTATTTATACTGAAGGAACCACAGTCATCTGAGAAGAAACAGAATATATGACTGCAACCATGTGGGAAAAAATAGAATAAAAAAATGAGACCCTCCAGCATATCCTAGAGGCTTTTAAAGGTCCACATGCTTTGACCCAAAGTTGTAGATTGCTTTCAAACATGGCCCCAGTTCTCTGCCTCTGCCGAGTCCATGTCCTTTGCCATGTGACTTTTCAGCTCCTCCCATCTGAGGGTGGAGTCTATTCCCCCAGTCCTTGAATCTGTGGTGGGCCCTGTGACTTCCTTTAGCCAGTAGAATGTACCAGAAATCGTGGTGTGCTGATTGCAAGTCTTGCACGCTCTGCTTGTTCTGTCCAGTCATCATGTGACAAGCTGGGGCTGCCCTCCTAGCAGACGAGACTCCGTGTGAAGCGCAGAGGAGCTGTCCTAAGGTGATTCCATCCAAAATGAGCTGACCTCCGACCCATCTAGCAGGTAACTGAAGATGTCTAATTGAGGTCAGTCTGGATAGTAAGAACCACCTAGATGATGCAAAGCCAAATTGCTGACCCCAGAATTATGAGCTCAACAAGTGATGGTTGTTTTAAGTCACTAAGCTTTGGGCTAATTTGTTTTTGCAATAGCTATATGATATACTTAATAACTTTTTTTTATAGGAATCCTTCTTAGTAATAGAAATTACAAAATATGTACACAAGGAAAATCTCATCTCAGTTTTAATTATAATAGCAAAAATAATGGACCCAAAAACTTATCAAAAAATGGGAAAATCTGAGCATCAAGAAGGAGTTTTACCGTCATAACTAAATTCATGAGCTCACAATGATAACAATTTTTGAAAATTCATTGTTCCTCTTAGACACTAGGAAACTAACTTAAAATTAATTAGTAAATAAAGAATCAAGTATTTATCTGTCCTTTTCTTACAAAATGTTCCTCAGGATACCGAAGAGTGGATGAGAAGAAGTTTATAGAATTAGTCCAGTTACCGGGGCTCCTGGGTGGCTCAGTGGGTTAAGCCTCTGCCTTTGGCTCAGGTCATGATCTCAGGGTCCTGGGATCGAGCCCTACATCGGGCTCTCCCCTCAGCGGGGAGCCTGCTTCCCCCTCTCTCTGCCTGCCTCTCTGCCTACTTGTAATCTCTCTTTCTTTATCAAATAAATAAATAAAATCTCTTAAAAAATAATTAGTCCAGCTACTATATGAAAAAAAATTAAAATATTATTTTGCAATTCCTAACAAATGAATGGATCTAGGCATTTGTGAAGTCGATGAGATGGAAAGGAGAGAAGCAGAGCTCATGTATCCCCTTATGGAAGTTTACAACACTGTCTAGGAAGTCTTCCCACAGAAAGAATTGAATAGAAATCTGATAGACCCTCTAGTTCTAATTGCCAACGTACAGAAAACAGAGAACACAGGAACATGCCACATGACACTGTAGAAATGCAATTGGCAAGATCAGACCGAGAGAGATTTCCTCCAGGACAGAGGAGCCTGTTTCTTCCAAATAAGTTGCAAAGAAAAAAACAGAGAAAGAAAATGGAGAGGGATTTTGTAGATGAAAAGAGGCTTTAAAGATTTATCAACTGATTTCAATAACAGTAATAATTAGGAAGCAGCTGGGGAAATTTGGACCCCGGATGATAAGAACTATTATCAAATTATGATGGCCATCTGAAGAAAGGAATCACACCAGTCGTTACTTACTGGGAATCTGCCATGTGCTCAACATCCTGCAAGACATCAGACTTTCAGGAACTCATCGACATCTCATCGCAGCTCCAGAGAGAGCCGCTCTCAATCCTATTTCTCACTGAGGCCCCAGAGGCATGAAGGACTTGTTCTGAAGGCCATTCCACAGCTCCGCCGTCAAAACTTGTGCTCATCTAGGATACGAACTCATTTGGCTGGCTTGCTGGGATAGCAAAGCACTGGCTTCAGCCAAAATATTTGGTATATTATGTGGAAACATTTGGTCTATTATGGCAGATTCTCTCGGGGAAGGACTGTGGAGTATTTTAAGACGGTAATTATAATAAAGACTGGGTAGCAACTTGGAAGTATGTTTATGATTAAGCAATCACAAAGTTTTACGTGCGTTCCAATTCTAACTCCATTTTTTAAAAATCCATGGGGCCAACTATTGAAAGGAGACAGGGCCAAATGACAGACATGTCACCTGAGGGTGATAAGATTTGAGTACATTTTATTTTGACTTTGCAATTTCTTCTTCAGTACTCTTTCTCTCTTTATAATACACAAACGTCCAGAAAATGTTTTCTGACCCAGGTTTTATTTCTTTAGGATTCCAGTTTCCCTGCTTTATCTGTGACAAATTGTTACCAGCGTGGTGGCTTAAATCAACACAGCCTTATTATCTTACAGTTCTGGAGGTCAAAGTCCAAAGTACAGTTCACTGGGCTAAAATCAAGGGATCAGCAGGCCTGTGTTCCTCCTGAAACTCTAAGGGAGGCTTTGTTTTCTTGCCTTTTCCGGCTTCCAGTGGCTGCTCACATTCCTTGGCTTGTAGCTCCTGCCCCCCAGTGATGATCTAATGGCCCATCTCCTCTGACTCTGACCTCCCACCTCCTTCCTGTAAAGACCCACGTGATTACACTGAGCCCACCTGAATAAGCCGAGATAATCTCCCTATCTCAAGGTCCTTGATTTAATCCTACCTGCAAAAGGCCTCTTGCTGAATGGTGTGACATAGTCATAGGCTCCAGGGACGAGGGCATGGACATCTCTGGGATACCATTTCTCACCTACCATAGGTAGATCATTTGACCATGGCACTCTGTGCTCACACTTGGCAGGGTACCGTGTTCCTGCATGATGCCAGGGAAGTCGGAACCAAACAAGAGAACAGAAGAGAGGGAAAAGTAGAGCTGTAACCGGCCCAAGGACAGGTGAGTGGCCAGTGGGCATCCCGGGAACCGTGCGGAATCCTGGGGTCACAACTGGCGCTCAGAGTCCATGCTTCCTGGGAAGCAACAGAAATGGGGCCGCCAGGGACTCCTGGGTGGCTCAGTGGGTTAAGCCGATGCCTTCGGCTCAGGTCATGATCCCAGGGTCCTGAGATTGAGTCCTGCATGGGCTCCTTGCTCAGCAGGGATCCTGCTTCTCTCTCTGCCTCTGCCTGCCTCTCTGCCTGCTTGTGCTCTCTCTCTCTCCTTCTCTCTGACAAGTAAATAAATAAAATATTAAAAAAAAAAAAGAAAAGAAAGAAAGAAATGGGGCTGCCATTGGGCTTGGTATTCGCATAAGAGGAGGCCAACTCCCATCAGGGGGTTGGGAGCCCTGCTCAGGTCAGCTGAGACTGAGCAGTTAAAAATAAATAAACCAACCCTCCCAAACCTACAGCTTTCTGTAACTGCAGGAATCATCAAATAAAAGGTCTCCTGGAGTCAGAAGTTTGAGGCAGGAATGGTGGGGGAGTAGGGGGGTCTTACAGACACCCAGGGGCTGACAGGAATAGGAAGAGAGACCCCTTGAGTGCTTGAAGCTTAGAAAGTAAGGGCCTGGGAGCCAGGAGTTCCTCTGAGACTCACACTGCCATGGTGGGGACAACCTGGAGAGATATAGCAAAGGCCCTAGTGTCAAAGTATTGGGCTGTTTGGGGGCCAATAACATTGTTCAACCCCACCCTGCATTCAGTGGAAGCAATTGGGCCCCCAAATCCTCTAGGGATTCTTGAGGTTAGAAAAGCGTCCTCTGGGTCCCATCTTCTTCCCCATCACTTCCATCTCTGAGCTCATTTCCCCTGAATCAGTCCAGTGAACAAGTGCCTTGCTGTTCACCCACAGGCCACCCACGCTGGGGCACACAGCTCATCTCCCTTGGTTTCCCCAAAAGCACCACCCACACAGGACTCAACTTTGAGGGTCAGAAAAGAATTATGGCATCAAAACTCTAAACAGCTTCAAGTTGGACAATGGACGTCCTATCCTTACAAATCAATCTGTCTCATGGCCATGTGTCTTTGTGCCCTCCATCTTGCTTTAGACTTCCTTATCCTCTGTCCTCCTGCCACCACTCTTCGGTTTCCTCTCATCTTTGAACTCAATTCTTTTCACTTTTTACTGTGGATGAATTCATCTCTACCCCTTCCCCGCACCTTCACTGCATCACTGAAAGTTCATGGCTGTGTCCTACCAAGTCCTGGCCAGTCCACTCCAGCAGCAACAAGCTAGACATAGACTTTGAAAGGGGATTTTTCGGAGTGCCTGGATGGCTCAGTGGGTTCAAGCCTCTGACTTCGGCTCAGGTCATGATCCCAGAGTCCTGGGATGGAGCCCCGCATCAGGCTCTCTGGTCAGTAAGGAGCCTGCTTTCTCCTCTCTCTCTGCCTGCCTCTCTGCCTACTTGTGATCTCTGTCTGTCAAATAAATAAATAAAATCTTTTTTAAAAAGGCGGGGGGGATTTTTCTTTCTATCTCTCCTGTCTCTGTGAGAGAAAGGAAAGAGTATAGTAGTTCTGTCTGAATGTAGGTAGTATGCCATTGGTGCTTTGGGTTTTAAATACCAGTTCTCCTCCTCACATTATTTAGACAACGAGGTAAGGGAAACAGCAATTTAGGTACCAAAATACCTAGTTTCCAGTCCCATCATTCCAATCGACCTTGAGGAAGTCACTTCACTTCTTTGAGACTTGGTTTCCCTACTGGTAAAGAGCTGCAGGTATGTCTCACAGAACTGTCGTGATGTTTAAATAAGAAAACCTGTGGGAGACTTTGAGAGTGGCAAAAGACTATAGATGAATGGAGGATTGTTAGGATCTGTGGCAAGGAAACTACTATTTATACAGTTGGTGATCAATCAACAAGGTAAGTTGTTGGTTGATTGGTTGGTTGGTTGGTTGGTTCGTTCGTTCATTTTCCCACACTGTGCCTCAGAGAGTTGAGTGGCAAGAAAGACCAAAACGAGCTGAGTAAATGGTCAGTTTGGCCCATGCTGATTTGAGCATAAGGCGGTCCTGCTGCCAGGTACAGACAGACCACCCACATGTACAGGCTCATGGCGCAACTGTGGGTGGTCTTGAGAGGCTAGTGGCATTTTCCAGTTTCAGAGAAAAAGAAGAGGGTGACAGTGTCACCAGCTGGACCCATGTGGACGCTGAGGTCATGGGACTTGGCCAGGCCTTCTTTACACTCTTTCATTTCAAAGCCAGACCCAGGCTAGTAAAACACCAGATGATATTCCTTTTTGGGTTTTGGGTCACTGTTCATTGACAACTAAAAATTATCATGTTGCCTGTAACTTAGCAACACCAACCTCCAAGATTTCCTGATTTCTTTATTATTGTTTCAGTCTTTTTGTTTGTTTTTGCTTTTAATCAATAGGTCTTTGACTAAAGCAAGTTCTTGATGAGGCAAGAGCTATGATGCTTCTTAAAATAAAGGGCCATGGTCTTGGCCAACTAATTTTGGGAAATAGACTCTCTCTGTTAAAGAAATGTACTATGTGCTTGCATTTTAGAATTCCAAGGAAGTCCTAGAGTAAAGAGGTCAGTGTTTTACAAACTTATTCTTTCATTTGACTCTCTTATTTCTAAGACTATCTATTTCTAAATAACTATTTCTAAACTATCCAGTAGAGATAGTTTCCAAACAGGATGATTTGAGGAATGCTGTTTTGGCTGGACATTTCTGTGTGTCCACATGTCTATCCTCATCCTTCTTCTTGCTGCCCTGTCCTTCAAAAGGCTGACTTGGGGACGCCTGGGTGGCTCAGTTGGTTGGGCGGCTGCCTTCGGCTCAGGTCATGATCCCAGCGTCCTGGGATCGAGTCCCGCATTGGGCTCCTTGCTCAGCAGGGAGCCTGCTTCTCCCTCTGCCTTTGCCTGCCTCTCTGTCTGTCTGTGCTCACTCCCTCTCTCTAACTAATAAATAAATAAAATCTTTAAAAACAAAGGCTGACTTGTCCGAACTGCATCAGGAGTCTCTTGTTTATTGACTTTTAGTTGGGTCCACCCAATGTGGAGGAGACACGAGAGCAGGCAGAGAGTGAGGTCAAGGTATTGATTTCCCCAGTCCATTCCTTTCAAGGATGCTGCCTGTTACCATTTGAAGGTCATGTTGCCCTGTGTTCACAGTTATTCTCTCCAGGTTCTAGTAACCAGTTTTTCTTCCTGCTCCTTTAGGCCAAGAGCGGTACCTGCTCCCCCATATTGCTAATCCCAGGTCCCTGCTCCATCCCTGCTCAGTTTTCCTTAACTCTGTCCTACTTTGGGAAATGTCCCTTGAAAACACTTTCTGAATTACCTCATTTGCATATACCAGCCTTTCCCTGCCAGGACCCTGACTAACACACTGCTTTCAGTCTGTGGGGGCCTAACAAAAAGTCTAACATGGCAACATAAGAGAAATATTTTAAAAGCTAGTCAATAGCGAATTGCAGTTAAAATCCTGTAAGAGAAGCAAAACAAAGCATAGGCTGTCAGTGCAATATTTAGCTCCCTGAAATGGCTCAGCCTGATGTCACTGGGCCATTAGCTCCTGTTCTGATTCATCATGCATTATAATCCCATAGCCTTGAAAGGGCTCTGAGAGCCAAGGCCAAGTCCACCCGTGCCCAGCCATATCCTTAGCTACTGACAAAGACTTCTGGTTCCATTTAGGATGGTCAGATTTCTAAGTTGAAACCTCAGGTAGGAAGCTTAATTTTTAAAAAGCAGTGTTGATGATAGACAGTTGAAAGTCCTTTGCTGTGGATTCTCCTTTATGAATGGGACACCTCATGGGTTTCCTTGCCAGGACTTTTTGAAGATGAATGAAAAAGCAAGTTCAATAGATAGACCTCTTGTCTTCTGTTGGTCATCAAACATGTACTAATATCTACTGAGTGCCAGCACTTTCTGTGTAAAGCCAGGGGGCTGGATGGGAGGAGGAATAGAAACCAATGAAAATGTTGGGCTCGTCCCTTGAGGAATTCACAGTATCATTAAAAGAAAATGTATATTTTCAACATTTGAGCCCAATCATATAAAACTTAAGAGATGGTTATTACAAACAGTATAGATATCTAATGTAGATATAAATTAAAATATTATATTTTATTGAATGTTGAGGATAAATTTTGTGTGTCTGCATGTCTGTCTACATGCATGCAGAAAAAAAATGAGCACATTTAGAAGCAGGAAGGAATAAGGAAAGGAGTATGAGTTTTAGAGTAGGCACAGCTGTCAGGAAGATTCAGTGAAGTCAGATAAACAAAAGAGTCTAGGCTGAGTGGGTACTTTGGAGGCACCTCACGAAATATCAATTCCGCTATTCCTTCAGGAAAAAAATAGACTTTGAAGTCTATACCTGCCTTTTTTTAGAGTGGGGAGGAGCAGAGCAAGGGAGGGAGAGGGAAAGAGGAAGAATCTTAAGCAGGCCCCACACACAGCACAGAGCCTGGTGTGGGGCTCCATCTCGCAATGCTGAGATCATGACTTGAGCTGAAATCAAGAGTCAGATGCTTAACTGACTGAGCCACCCAGGCACCCCTGTGTCTATTTCTTGTTTGTCTAGAAAGATTTTGTGGAGTTGAGAATTTTAATGGATTTGGAGTGTACAAGGGAGGGGCCAACAGAAATCACGACCCCTCCAGGCACTGTCAGAAGGGGATATCAGAGGACTTGGGGTAAAAAGTGTCCATATAAAGGTTGTGCCATTCATACTGTTCCTGCTACAGAGAATTAAACATAAGCCAGTCCAGAGAATACTCTCTTTTCTAAAGTAATTTCTAGAAGAGTAGTCTCCCATAACCTACCTAGGTAATATCTTCAAGAGCCACTCAAATTTTATCTGTAAGCCTGTACATTCAAGTACTTCTCTCTACTTTCTTTTAGATTTTATTTATTTATTTGAGAGAAGAAGAGAGCACAAGCAGGGGGAGCAGCAGGCAGAGGGAGAGGGAGACGCAGACTCCCCACTGAGCAAGGAGCCTGATGCAGGACTCAATCCCAGAACCCTGGGATCATGACCTGAGCTGAAGGCAGTTGCTTAACTGACTGAACCACCCAGGCACCCCTTCCCCTTCTCTCTACTTTCAACATAGCTTTCTTACCTGCAATTTAGCTCCACTACCCCACCTGAATCCTATGCCCCTACAACAGCATTATTCACTCACGCATCATACATGGTGCTCTGCATTTCTTTTTACACCATCATCTGAACTTCTTTTTCCAGTCTTCAAGAAAGTGTTATGTAAGTGCCAGACTAACATGGAAAGCAGACTTTGGAAAAAAATTCGACTTTGGTAGGAGGTACCTTAATCCCAGGGAAACTTTAAAAGTCAGCTAGAGAACTGACCACTTTGCTTAGAAGAGCTGGAAAGCCTCCAAAGCCAATTCACACATCTTCCACGAATGTGTTTGTGTGGGTGCCTGTATAGGACATTTGCAAACTGCCTGCTTCCTCAGGGATCCTACCCTCTGAAATAGCTTGTGAATTAGCCAACTGGCGAGTGACCCCTGATGGCTACAAATACTGTCATACCCAGAGCTTCAAACACCATTGAAAAAGAGGCAACAATTCAGGGTGCCCGGGTGGCTCAATCATTAAGCACATGCCTTCAGCTGAGGTCATGATCCCAGGGTCCTGACATCGAGCCTCCCATTGGGCTCCCTGTTCAGTGGGGAGCCTGCTTCTCCCTCTCCTACTCTCCCTGCTTGTGTTCCCTCTTTCACTGTGTCTCTCTCTGCCAAATAAATAAATAAAATCTTATTTAAGAAAAAAAAAAGGCAACAATTCCTTCCCAAGCCACAGCAGTTTATTTAGCAGGATGAGACAGGGCCACTCTGTAAATTGGCAACAGACTGAGGAAGAGCTTGTTTGTTTCCTGGGGCTGTGCCCTGCAGATCATGGTAATTAGGGGACAGGGTGGGGCCCTCTGGCCTGAAAATAATAGGAAAGGTGCTGCCCTAATTACTGGATTTTATTGGGATGATACTTGAGGTGTGGTTATTACCAACTGTTGAAGTTCATTCACTAGACCTCATAAATGGCCAGCTAGGACTCTAAAGGGAAATGGGAGTATTACAGACTGCCCTGAAGCTTTTAAGTGAAGACAGATCCCAAAGGTCATCTTAAATACAGATATGTACCTGGTGTTTCTACAATGAAACTATTCTGGGGAAGAAGATACCCCCGAATACATGGCTCTCATTTCTCTATCCAGTGAGCCTTGAGCACCAGGATATAGAACATGGGATCCTGGCCCTCACGGAGCTTCTTTTAGTTGCCTATTGAATTGTCTGTCCACATTCATTGGCTATAAAATGTGGCAGTTTCCATGACTTTGAAAGTAGAGGGTACCCTGAAATCTCATGATAAGGACAACAAATAGAATGAGGAAGGTCATGGGAAGTTCCCTGAAGGAGATGACATCCCAACCAAGACCCAAGGTGGGGCACTGTATCTAAACCAGAAGGTAAGGATGGCCATCTCACCTCCAGCATGAGTCATCACACTGGTGCTTCTCACACTGTGAGGACTAGATCCAAATCCCCAGGGGATCTTACTCAAATGTAGATTCTGATTCTCTTGGTCTTGGGAGCTCTAAGATTTGTATTTATAAAAAGCTCCCCAGGGATGCTACTGGTCCAAGGATTCCTCTCGGAGGAGAACTGTGCTAGATGACCTTCTAAAGTACTCAGCTTCTTTATGCCTTAGTTTTCTAGTCTATAAAATGGGATCCAGGGGTCAAATAAACATGACTATGGGACCATCTGTTGCATATTTGACTCAATCACACTGCTGACCAAATACTTGGTGACTGAATTATCATTCAGTGTGTGCGCACACATATTTATAAAGATCCCTAGGAGACTTGCCAAGCTGCTGCTTCTTACATCTTGTCAGTATTTTCTTCACCTAGTTAAGAAAAGTTTTTTTAAATCTTTTTCCTATTTCAGGTTTTGTACTATTATTAGCCAGACATCCGCTCCTAAAGTAGAATGTATTACACAAAGGAACTGAATTATTTCAAATGTTAAAGTTCTTCAAAGAAAAATTTGAAAGCTGCTTGTATCTTGTAATTTGGGAGGTTAACCAATATACCGATAGATGTAATAATCTGTGAGCAAAGGCAGGGCCTGTGTACGCTGATTTCATAACTCAGTGACAAGCATTTGCTATGATAAGGCCTTCTTGCTATAATTAGCTTTCAGGTTCAACGGCATATCATTCATCTCAAAATTGCAAAATTTATAGTTGCAATCTAGCAGATGTTAAATTTCTAGCAGATGCTTCGTGACTAACCATGAAATTCACCAGTTGTACCCTAATGTCTTGGTTTTCCATGGCGTCTCCCCGGGAGCCTGAGTCAGGGTATGAAGGGACTTTTTGGGAAAGCATCCATGACTCAGGTGAACCAAAATGCGGGCTGGGCTCATCTCAGATATGAAAGTGATAACAAAACTTAAGTAAATGCAGGCCAAACAGACTTAGTCATTTTTTTTTTTGAGGGGAAATTATATATTCCATTGATGGGCTCACTGGAACTGTTTTCTTTGAGAATATCTTGTTATCATTCTTTTCTTATCTTTAGGATCTTTTTTAAAAATTAATTAATTGACTAATTAATTAATTAATTAATTTTATTAACATATAATGTATTATTTGCACTAGGGTTACAGGTCTGTGAATCATCAGTCTTACATAATTCACAGCACTCACCATAGCACATACCCTCCCATCAACCCAATGTCCATCAACCAGCCAACTTAACACTATTCCCCCACCCCCCAGAAACCCTCAGTTTGTTTCATGAGATTAAGAGTCTCTTATGGTTTCTCTCTCTCTCTCTGGTTTCATCTTGTTTCATTCTCCCCACCTTCCCCTATGATCCTCTGTCTTGTTTCTCAAATTCCTCGTATCAGAGAGATCATATGGTAATTGTCTTTCTCTGGCTGACTTATTTCTCTTAGCATAATACCCTCTAGTTCCACCCACATCGTTGCAAATGGAAAATTTCATTCTTGATGGCTACGTAGTATTCCATTGCATATATATATATATATATATATATGCAATGCAATATATATATTCCATTGCATATATATATTGCATATATATATATGCAATGCAATATATATATATAATGCAATATATATATTCCATTGCATATATATGCAATGGAATACTACGCAGCCATCATATATATATATATATATATATATATATATATATA